>JAPKLW010001869.1:93595-141667 GCA_026898455.1 Plectranthus barbatus | reverse complement strand
TAATCTTTTAATTAAAATCTGTTGATAACTAATTTTTTAGATTTATGAACCAAAATCTATTTATTTACCCACGAAAATAATTAATTAGGGTAGCTATCGGCATTTTTAAAAATTAAAATGGAAAATATTGGTCTCACTCGTCTTTTTTTTAATTTAAAATTCGTTTAAAATGTTGCTTGTGGGGGCCATATGAGTGCGAACCGAGTGCCACCGAGTGGGAACGGTTGCGACTCGGTCGCACTCAATTAATATATTATTTTAAAAAGTTGTGGGTCCCGCATGAGTGCGAACCGAGTGAGACCGAGTGAGATCGGTTGCGACTCGGTCGCACTCAATTAATATTTTATTTTAAAAAATTGTGGGTCCCACATGAGTGCGAACCGAGTGCGACCGAGTGGGAACGGTTGCGACTCGTTCGCACTCAATTTATTTTTTTATATATATATTTTGGGGGTACCCACCGAGTGAGACCCGAGTGCCACCAAGTGGGATCGGTGGCGACCCGGTCTCACTCAATTAAATTTTTTTTTTATGTTTTAAATTTATATTTAAATTTTAAAAATCTAAATCTTCCTATTTAATTTATAAAAATCTATTTGGTATACTTTTGAGTTGATTTTGCACGAGAATTTTTTACTTATTTTGCTATTGCATATTAGTGCAATAAAGTGTTCAAACATATTAATATGATGAGTCCATGCACACTGCATACCTATGATATAGGTTGTCTGAAATATTATGTGAAGAGTAATGAATCGTACATGATATTGTTGAAAATTTAAATCAATTCATTTTTTTTTATTTGATCAATTGTATTTCCTTCAACTATTTGCCGACACTCTTTATAACTTATATAATTGACGTGAAGTTTGTGGTGGCATAAACATTTCTTCGCACTACAGCTTTTGTTTCAGTTTCACTTTCAGTCTCCGTCTATCTTCATCAAAATAATTTTTTTTGTTTCTCAAAATGGAGAATTGGTGCAACGTAATTCTTCACTACAATGGGCAATGGGATGACTCATGCAACTACATTGGCGGATAAGAACGACTGGTTTACATACCAATCGCCAACATTTCCATAGCCGCATTAGGAAGCAACATTCAACTTATTTTTGATGCGGAAGCCATACTCGGTGAGTATAATATTTATTACACTGCCCAATCCCGAAGTGGCAGATCTATAAAATCATTGTTGGTGACGGATCTAGACCTTCAACGATTGATTGCTCTTTATTCGGAGGCGCATGTTTATATTGTTATGAATTATACGGCGAGTACCGGTGTTGGGACTTCACATCGGGAGCCATCCCCATACCGGCCGTTTTTTTCATCTTGCAGTCCACCATTGTACCAGCATTTTAGTCCAGGTTTGGAAGATCTACAAAGATTTGGGGACTCATTAGTTTTTGGTACGTCATCAGAAGGTGGTTCTCGGAGCTCCCAAATACCCAACTTAAATGATGAGCCTCCCCATGAAGAATACGAGGAGGAGGAGGAGGAGAACATAAATACCGATCACCACACAACAGGTGAGGGTCGTGTTGTTGACTCTAATGATGAAGTGGAGGACGAGGAATCCGAGGAGGAGTCAAGTGATGATGAAGATTTCATCAATTCTGATGCATTAAAGAATTTTACGGTGGCTGAGTTTTCTGCATGGATCCGATCAGTTGGTGGAATGAGTGCGTTTATATCCAATCTTATGCCAACTCATCCTCTCCCGGATTCATGTCACGTTGAAGGCGATCTAAATAATTGGCTAGTTCCAATTATATCGTTGGATTCATCACAGTCACCAGTGGTACGAGATGTTGCAGCCATACTAGATCGGGAACTTTCATTGGGCTCTATCTTCTATACGAAGGACGATCTTCTAATTGCCGTATCTCTATTGCATATGGAGCAACGTGTTGAATTTAAAGTGGGCATCTAGTACTCACGTTGAGTACGCTTGCAAACGAAGTGCCTCTTGTTCGTTCTTCATACGGGCATCATGCAGAGGTAGTTGCTGGATCATACGCAAGTTCCATCATAATCATGATTGCGTTAACAATCTTGCAGGCATAGGATCCCGGAATGTCCGTTCCAAAGCTGTTGCCGCGCATTTTGCACGAAAGATGCGTCGGCAACGATCAATCGTAAAACCCCGTGAAATTATGACGGAGTTGCAGGCATCATTTGGGATCCGTACTAGCTATGGCGTTGCACTAAAAGCTCGAAATGCAGCAATTTCGATGATCTATGGTGGTATAGAAGATTCTTTTTCTATGCTGCCCAAATATCTGGAGGTGTTAAGACAATACAATCCAGGTACTTTAACAGATTTGGAGATTGATTCCGATGGAAGATTTCGTCATTGTTTTGTTGCTCTAGGTGTTTCACGGACTGCGTTTCAGAACGGGTTATTAAGACCGGTTATCGTTGTTGACGCCACTCATTTGAAGGGTAGAAACAAAGGCGTCTTATTTGTTGCTGTCACAAAAGATGGTAACGAAAATGTCTTTCCACTTGCTATTGGTGTCGGCAGCATCGAGAATGATGAGTGTTGGAAGTGGTTCATGTCTCGATTTCGGATTTCTTATGGATGCACAGATCAAATGTTGATTGTATCCGACCAACACATTAGCATCTCGAATGCGATCAGTGAAGTGTATCCTGGTGTGCCACACGGCTTATGTTTTTACCATCTTCTAAATAAAATGATAGGGTACGGTAAGGACATTGCTGCGCTGTACCAACGTGCAGCTTACGCTTACCGATCGGCAACATATCAACAAGCGATGGACAGAATCAATCAGAAGAAGCCAGCAGCCTTTCAGAAACTATTGGAGGTAGGACCAGATCGATGGGCTAGTTCGCAATGTCCTGTACGTCGATATAGTTTCTTGAAATCAAATGCAGCTGAGGTTTTCAATGCTCGCTTACTGGATGCCCGACGTTTGCCTATCTGCTCTATTATTGACACCTACAGAGGTATTCTTGAAAAATGGTTTGATGAAAAAAGAGCTAAGGCATCTGCCCGCGAGGATATCTTGACGGAGGAAGCTGTTGCAAAAATAACACCGTTAGTAGAACTCTCGCATACATATTCAGTGGTACCCATATCAGCAATGAAAATGAAGGTGAATGAAGGAAACAGAACTTGGAGGGTTGATTTCGAGTTATCTACATGCGATTGTCGTGAGTTGCAACTGGACCTCATCCCGTGCTCGCATGCGGTTGCGGCAATTAGGTAAATGTATTTAAGTTAATTTTCAGTTTATACTATGTTATTAACTTAATCGTAATTGTTGCAGTCATGTTGCGTTGAACCCGTACGACTATGTAAGTCATTCAAAAATCTTGGAATAACACTCGGCGATTTCACTGTACAACAATCAGCTCCCAGTTTCGGAATGGCCTCGTAAGACCATACCTACACAAATAAATGTCCTGGTTAATTAAAATTATCTCGCAACAATGAAGCAATAAACGTTACAATAATTTACCTGCAAAGCCCAAATCGGTCCACCAAGATGAAAGCTTTGACCAAGTTCAGCAACTGTGGTGGGAACATACGCTATATAATGAAGTAAAGACTGATACGCGTATGCACCCCATGGAAATCCACACCAAATATCCCACCTATCAACTAATTCATACATCCTGGGTTCTATCTTGCGCTTCTCCGAATACCCAAGTACGAAGTACCATAATGCTAGGAGATTAGCCACCTTCAAGTACAAGTCATGTCTAGTTTTATCTACTTTGGTATCCTTGAATAGACCTAACAAATCCCTGGCACTAATAGACCTACCACCACAAAACTGTACATAAACTGTAGTACTAGATGGGTCATACTGTCCAGCAACATCAAAACTACTAGATCCAAACATAAAACCAGTCACTAGGGCAAACTCCGTCACTGAGAATCTAATAGGCTGACCACCAATTAAAAACCATAATTCAGATGGGTTGGGAGATCTAATTTGGTAACTTAATAATTCTAAAAGTGCTTGAGATGCACTTGGACCCTGTTTTTTCCAATTTAATAAGTTCCCAAAAGGTCCATTCTTGAACTGTTCTACCAACTGCCCCCCTCCTACAGACCGTAATGTTACATCTATGTGATCTAATACAGAAACTTTAGTGCATAAGTTTATTTTACTAGATGCACCATGTAACTCACGTCTAATCCATTCAATCTGCACATATAATACCATCACAATTAAATAATGATAAATTAATCCTAAAAACTACAAAAAATTCCAAATAACCATTAAATCAAAAAAACAAAACACGATTACATAGATTAAAATAAAAAATAAACAATTACCCTACCTAATAAACCAATAATAGACATATAAACAATTAAAATAAACTAATAAACCACAAATATAATAATTCAACCATTACCCTAATAAACAAAAAATAAATTATAATTCATAGATTAAATAATCCATCAAAATAATTCAACATTTATCAACAATTAACCAAACAATTAACGAAAATGTATAGACACACGAAATTACCCTAATAATAGACACAAATTTGCATCAAAATATTCATACACACGAAATTAACCAAACAATTATTCAACATTAACCCTTAAATAATTCAACATTTATCAACAATATAAATCCAAAAATAAACACACATCAAACAATTTAATAACACACGATTCATGAAATATATAGGCCAAAAAATCAATTTTAGGAACTAACCTCATAACCAGCGGCCATGGCGACGGCGACGACGACGACGACAGCGACGGTGCTGGACGGGCGGGGGTGCTCGACAGCCGGAAGGGAACGACTGCGACCTGTGAATGAGAAAAAAAGACGAATGCGAATGGGGGGGACCAGATTGTAGGGTTTCACATTAATATTTGACTGAGTCGTTATTTTTAATTATTTTGACCGAGTCGCACTCGGTCGCAGTCGGAGTCGCTACCGTGTCGGCCACTATCTCTGAGTCACGTGTCAACAAAGAGTCGCACTCGGTTTTTTTAAAAATTTTATTTTTAATTAAATTGAGTATTTAAATTTTTTCAGATATTTTTACTGAATCACACTCGGTCCCTCCCACATTTTTACTTATATATATATTTTTATTACTTTTGTCGAATCTCAAAATTCAAAAAACCTGAAAAGTATGACACATATCAGAAAAAATGTACTTTTGGCCATTTTCGTGAGATGTACATAAAATTGGCTAAAATCGATATGTGTTATAGCCAAAATGGCTATTTCATGATTTCTCTCATAAAAGAAGAGGATCACCATACCAAGATACGTACAACATCAATATGTATATATTCATGTGGTCATCAAATAATCCATTATTTCCCATTCATTATCGTATAATATAATGTGTTTTTAAGATTATATATAATTCTTTAATTTTATAGTAGTATTTGCTAGCATTCCATCTCTCTCCCCCACACTTCCTTTATGCTTGCATTTTCCTTCTTTATATAACATACCAAGAATACATTTCACACTTCATCTTGCCTTCTTCCCAACTATGTCTATGACTGTGTGAAATTGCATTTAACAAAACAATATTTATATATATATTTGCGCCTAAACAATATATAATGATAATAAATGCATCCTAATTGGAATATATATATATATATATTGTAAGAAGAAAATTGGAATCTAACGTTCACCCACAGTTGCGCCTGGAATCGAGAGCTGCTTCAGCCATTCAAACGTCCGACTATTCACGGATTTATTCATATTCATCGCCGCCACCGAATTCTCCTCCTCTCCCCCCCCGCCTCCTATCGCCCTCACTCGCGCTTCGCTTCATACATGCGACGTCAACTGAGCACTTGCATCCACCAGCAAGATCCCATGTCTTAACCCTAACCTTCTTCTCACTGCCGCCTCCGGAGCACCGTGTTTTGAGATCGCGAAACGCTATTTCCGGCGGAGCAGCGATCAGTCCGGACCTGAAAACCCTCCACGACCATGATTTCCTGACGAAGTTGTTTCTGAGAATGAATTGCCGCTCGTTGCTCAGAATTCTGGGGGATGGGCTGGGGTGGGAGTGGAACAGATTTCGAGGAGCGGGCGCGGCGGAGGAGGAGAGGTGACTGCTGATGGATTGGGACCTGGGATAGTTGAGGCATTTAATCTGGCCCTGAAAGAAAATTTCGTCGGCTGGTCGCATTTGGGATTGTTTGAAGGGAGAGCAGCAGAAATGGAAATCGTGTTGGGGTGGAAGCGGAAGTTCTTCTTTCTCTTCACTTCTTTCATGTTGGATGACCGGGAGATCGCTCAATGAAAGCGCGTCTTCCTCTTCCTCTTCCTCTTCATCATGGTGGTGGTTGGGCCATCTTTCTTGGGTGCATTGCTCACTATTCATCTTGGAAGTCTGAATAATTAGTAAAGATATGATTTTGATTTGGTGGGAATGGTGAAGGAGTGGATATACGAAAACCAGAGAGAGAGAGAGAAGAAAAAGTGAGGATTTGAAAGGTGGAAGTGGACAAGAGAGAAGGAATATAGTGTGAAATGTCAATTAAAACGAAAGCTAAGTGAATGGCAGCACCCCACTCCAAATCAATGTGCTTCTCTTCTTCAGGCCTATTTTCTCATGTTATTATGCTTATTTACTATATTTCCTCCTTTAAATAGAATTGCTTTTAAAAAAGCAAAATTATCAGTTTTTCATTAAAAATTGATGGTGCTCAAACAAAAAGTATTTCTTTCCCTGTGGGGTCTAGAGAATTATGAAAGTTGTTTGAAATATTAATGAGGTTGGCATATATATATATATATATAGAGAGAGAAAATAAATTCTTGTTACAAATTTAATAATCACATAAAGGGGGAGGAGGCTTGACAGTTGCCACTGACTGAATATGAATATCGCCACCAAAAATTACTCTTAAAGCAATAAACAGAGTTGTTGCATCAGCCGCTACAATCTGCACAAACGACTTCATTTTTTTCCTTTCAAACTACCCACAATCACCAGTCACGTCTCTTTTGCAGAAATGACTTAGAAATGGTAATGTTTGACACCGAAGCATTAGAGGGCATCGACTGAACCGTGCATGCGCTCCCTTTCCCAGAGCAGATGTGCTGCAGACTTGTTCTGCAACGGCAATGGCTGAGTGCTTCTTGACATTGCCTCAACCTGGGTGGAGCTGACATGCTTCCCATACTACTGATCAAACAGGAAACAAGCTTTCATCTTCCATGAAATGGATTTGGATCACAAGCTGCGTCTACTCTGCTGGAGCTGTTTCCCCCATTTCTTTAACGAATACATGCAACCTGCAGCAGAGAACAGCCCAAGAGCAGCAATTGCAGTAATAGTTGAGTTCTCCACGTACTTATGACCTCTCTGCAACATCAAATGTGATATCAACAAAATCATTAATCCAACCAGAAGCGCTTCATCACCACAAAAGAAGAGTGTTATCTTCACTCGCTCTGCAACTAACCTATTTCTAAAAATTGAGGTGATTTACAAAGTTGATAAAAGTTATTCCTCATGCTGGTGTTTCCATACATGAATGATATGCTCTCCAAATGAAGGAAAATATATTTAACCACACTAGACAATTTCACTGACATTCCATTGTTAGATGGTAACCTTAAGCATTCCTCCAGGAATGATTTCATTAGTGCCATTTTACATCTAGAGAACAGGTTATAATGGACTTCGGTAACCTATTCCCAGGAGAAACATCATAAATAAATTCACTGAATCTACTAGATTATTTGGTGACAGTTTGAGATGTGGTGATAGAATATACCAAGACAAGAAGAAACAGGATTGCTGCATTTGCTGGCATGAGTGATAGGCTCATCATTCCACCACGAATTTCATTTGGCACATACCTACACAGCATAACGAGATGGATAGATTGCAAAAATCAAGTAAGTCCATCTCTCTAGATCTAACACCACTAGCACTGTAATAATACATCATTGTAAAACAAATATAAAATATTCATATTTAATAAGTAATGACAGCTTACATGGTTCTCAATCTGGCTAGAGACGGAGAAACCATGCCCACGAAAATTTGAAATAAGCAGAATAATGTTACAAGGAACCCTATTTCCTGAAATAAGATAAATCTTCAGCTAAAACATAACAAGAAGATGATGGACAGGCTATTCTTCAACTGTACGAATGAGTAAGAAGTTGCACCACCTGATAATCATAGGCCACAATAGACAAAACAAGGCCCATTGTAGTGAATGCATATATTAGGCATTCCTCGAGCCGAAGCACTACTGAACCATGAAAGAACCATGGGAATCCAGTGCTACCAAGCATTTTTGAACCAACCAAACAAGGATATATCAATCCCAAAGATACCTCTCTTCCATCAGCCTGGACAATATTGATGGTCAAACAAGTGCCCAAAATCGACACGCGTGGTATTAAGAAAAAACAGGAATTAACAAAAAGTTTCTAAGCAAATTACTCTGTTCAACTAAAGCTGGATTAGGCTTCATTGTTGTAAAAGAAATGCTACCAAGTGCGAACTCAAAGTGTGTGTGTTTTGCGCGCATGCGAATTATACACACACACATGTGCAGAGAGACAAAAAGAGGTATGGAGGTCAGGCCATAATGATGATAAGGTCAATACCTGTAATACTGAAATTAAGTACGCAATGCACTTCTATGTTCCACAGACATAATTTGATATCAAAATTGTTTTTGCAACAACTAACAACACTATATGATGTAGATTATAAATTTGGCATGTCTAAAAGAATATCGATTTAATTTGATCGAACTGCGAGCAAACAATATATGAGGACCTGTACAACATCCGGAGAAATGAAATAATCTAATAAGCTAAATCTAGTCGAGTAGTTATGCTTTCTAGTTAATTTTTAGAAACACGAAACGATTGGAACATAGAAGTGTGCATACTATTAATTACTTGTAACATATAAATTGAACATTGTCTTAAGTTTGAGTATCTTTTTTAGATATTTAAGTTAATTATCATTGAAATACTTCGAGGGCTCCATGTAGATAAACATCATAAAAGCTCACATAAATCAGCAAAAACTTCTAACTGCATCTTGCATATAAGTGAGATCACAAGCTAAAGTAAAAAAACAACAGGGACAAATTGATGCCATCATAATCTTACCACAATAGATGGTGCCCAAAGAATCCAAAATGCTGAAATAGAAAACTGTAAGCAGGATTGTGCCCATGACAAGAGCCATATCCTTTTATCTGAAAAAATGGACAATATATTGTTACTCACTTCCAGTATTTTAAATTAGGCAACTAGTATTAACAAATTCCTCTGATAAGTCATCAGTGATTTCAAAAACAAACATATCCCATAAAACAAAGAACTTGAGAGCTGATGTACCGCTAACAACATGTCGGTGAAATGAAACACGATAATCCTTCAAAGCTGTTGTTTGAGGAGCTTCTCGCCAACCTCGAATAACACACCCAATAGCAACAATACCCAAAACTACAGCTTCAATCCATGTACACTTTATATTTCTGTCCACATTGCCATCAATCAGATAGTTTGCAAGTGCCTGACTTCCAATAAAAGATGCAGACTCCAAGAAAGTCATCATCCAAAACATGTCATTTAGTAAATCTTGCCTCTGCCCAAGCTGCAAAGTATAATATTAGAGTACTGTTATAGCAAAGACAAATTGCATAATATAAAAATGACAGGCTTAAGAAAAATTGTAGACCAACCTTGTCCTGTTCAACTACCATCCATGCCTCAAAGCCGAATGAAAATATTGATGATGCCAGTGAAAGAAAGATGTTCGCCAACCAAAAAGCAGAAGTCCCAAACAATAGCTTCCATAAACTCATGAGTAGGTGTGCCAAGAAAAACAACAAGCACAATTTCTTGTGACCTCTGCATGGACAAGATTTCTCATAACATTAGAACCTCCAAAGAAGACAGTTATTAACGCAATGCAAAAAAAAAAAAAAAAAAAGTACACCCGTTTAAGGAATCAAACTTTTTTAAGCCAAAATTACCACTACAGTATTCACACCTAGCATTCATTCAAGAACACAAAATGTCGAGTGATATTAGGCTCCATACTCACAATAAATCAGAAAGAACTCCTAGAAAACTCCCAACAAACAGAGAAGCCGCAAATCCAACACATAAATATGTCAGCATTTGAGCTTTACTGAATCCATAGTACTCCAACTCATATTCTCCGATCACAACCCATGAACCCTCGATCACTTTTCACAAAAGAAATAAATTTGTCAGCGAAAGGGGGCAATAATGAAGAAGGATCCACACATAAAAATCACAAAAAAAAATAAAAAATTGTATGACCTGAAGCAATAGAGTAGAGGATGAGAAACTTGCGCTGGAAACGGAGGAGAGAAACAGAAGGCGCGTGATCAAACACATTTGCAACGGATTTGCCGGGCAAACAGAAGATTGACACTACGCAGAAGATAAATAGTAGTAGAAAAACTGATCTGTTTGGTTCCCAGATTTCAGATGCAATTACAACTCCCATTTGTTGCAGAGATTATTCACACGATGTTTATTGATTTTTCACCATAAGTTCAGACGAAAGTCGTGGTAGAAACAGAAAAGAAAAAATGACTGATATCTGGAGAAAGCTTTTCGTCGGATCGAACGAGTGTGATTAAACCTAAACCAAAACCAATTTGAAAGCGAATACAGAGCAGAATCGAACTTGAATCATAGCTAGAAAATTGTGGGTTCGTTTAGTTAGGGCCCAACGCTTTGGGGGCGAATTGTTGAAACCCAAATGTATAGAATTTAGATATAATCAAACCCAATCTAAACCCTAAAATCAACATGATCGTTCATTTACATTATAAGCTTTGAGAGATAATCCTACTAGATTCTAGTGAAAGCTTTTGATACATTGGAATTTGGATGTGATGTGAAGAATTATAAATTATATACCGAATTCAGACATTATAATAAAGATCCAACAATTTAATTTGTTGCATGACATCAATTATAATTAATTCTGATTGGTGAATAACTTATTGATGTAACATAGTTACATTATTATTTTCCTTGAGTCGAAATTAATATCGGTCTATTTTAGTCTAAATAAAAAAGTTGCATCTTTATAGTAATGACATTGAAAACTTGTGTTGACGGGTTATTTTTCATAATAAAATTTGTTTGTAAAATTTTGTATTCTGGATTAGATTATTCTTTGGGTGAGGTGATGATATTTATAAGCCAAAGATTATGATTTTGTAAAAGAAAACGATATAAAGATTTAGGGCGAATAAACTAACTGTCAATCGAAAAAACCGACCACGCTGGTCATTTCTGTGCAATTCAGGTTGGTGCAAAGGTGTCACTGATTGGTGGTCGGTTTGAAAATTAAAAAATCGACTTCATTTGGTCGGTAGTCGGGTTGGCTATTCAAAATCGTCAACCCGACCGACCGACCGAATTATATATAAATAAATAGATATTATATACTCCCTCCGTCCCATTATATTAGGCACAGAGGGAGATGGAACAAAAACCAAGGAGGGTTTTTATTACACTACTTAACACATAATTAAGCAATAAAAAAAGAATAAAAAAATGCTAATGACAATATTTTAATAAAGGAAGGGCAAGTCAAATCAGCCCTACTTAAACTATATTAGGGGCTGCAAACACAATTTTGGAGCCAAAACATTCTTCAAATTTGAGATTACATCCAAATTTCCCCCCTAATCTAGTCCTATAAATACAAATCCACTTCTACAAACATTAAAACAAAAATTCAAACAGCTGAGAGCACTTCTACAAACCAAAAAACACAAAATCAAAGTGCAATATGGGTAAGAACCCAGACATTTCAGAGGAAAGGAGAGCTGATATTGTTGCATTCCTGTTGGAGAGATTGAAGGACAGCAAGCCAGCAAAAGGGGTGATCAATCAAGCTGCTGCAGCCTTCAATGTTTCAAGAACAACCATCTCAAGAATCTGGAAATCTGCAAGAGAAGCAAAAACAAGAGGTGAATGTTTACATTTTAAAGGGAAAAGGATTGCTAGAATAAGAAAGCTCAAACATGAGGTAAACAATGAGCAAATTGCTGCAGTCAATTTTCAGAAAAGAGGAACAATTAGGGCACTAGCTGAGAGCATAAGTATTCCTAAGTCCACTGTGGGTAGATGGGCTAAAAAAAACCTGATCAGAGCACACACAAATGTGTATGAGATGTGTGAGCAAGTTCAAATCATTTCAGGAAATAACCCTAAACCCACAGCAGAACCAGGGAATCATCATGCTCAACCAGCTACTCAGAAAACCAGCAAGAGCAACACATTAAACCAGCAAGAGCAACACATATAACCAGCAAGAGCAAATCAGAACCACTCATGGCCGAAGAAGATGAGCAGCAATAGCAACAATCGACATAATCAACATAGGCAGACCACCAATCAGCCATAAAATGAAGAGGCAGACCACCAATCAACATGCAGACCACCAATCAGCCATAACATGAAGAGGCAGACCACCAATCAACATTTTGACCATAGATTCAACATCCAGACAACCAATTCAACAGACAGATCCACCAACACATAGATCCAGCCATATAATTATACAGCAGACCACCAATTCAACATGCAGACCACCAAAAACACATAACATGAAGAGGCAAACCTCCAATCAACCCCACCGTCGGGGTCGCCGCCAGCACGCTGGATAGAAGGGCTAGGGTTCACGGGTGTCATCATCGCGGCGCAGGAGGGAGAAGAGAGAAATCGACGAGATTAGGGTTTGAGAGAGGAGAGGGGCGGACGATTTAGAGCATCAGGGAGGAGGGCGGCGGAGGTTCGGCCAGTTTAGGGTTTGAGAGAGAGAGAGAAGAGAGATCGACAACAGATGCGGCGGAGGTACGGCCGGTTTAGGGTTTGAGAGAGAGGGAGAAGAGAGATCGACAACAGTGCGGCGCAAGTGAGTGATGAGGGTGATCGACGGGTTTAGGGTTTGAGAGAGGAGAGGGGCGGACGAGTTAGAACATCAGGGAGGAGGGCGGCGGAGCATCGGCCGGTTTAGGGTTTGAGCGAGAGGGAGAAGAGAGATCGATTCAGATGCGGCGCAAGAATGATGAGGGTGAACAAATGAATCGACGAGATAGGGTTTGAGAGAATGGGGAAGGGTATTGTTGTAATTAGGGAGAAAAATGAGGGTGAAAATGTAATTTTCACTTTAACTAATTGAGATTAAGTGTTGTTAATTTTTTGCCAAAAACGGAAATGTGTCTAATAAACGGGACAAACCGAAAAGGAAAGTGTGCCTAATATAATGGGACGGAGGGAGTATTATTTATAATAAATATTATAATTAAACATAAGATAAATAGGTAATACCCTAATTTGTCAATTTGTAAACCTGCCTTCCCACTTGTCCGCTCTCCCACTCTCGGCCTCTCCCCCAACTTCCCGACCCGCCGACCCCTGCCTGGCGCCTGCACATAGGGACACTGTTTCATCCGTCGAAGCCCGCAGCCGCGACTCGCAAGGCCGTCATCTCCTCTCTTCCGTTCGTCCATGCTCTGCACTGCTGCACCACTTTATGTTTTATAAATTACTCTTTCGTTCCGTTCGAATAGTCCCGATTTGATCGGGTACAGTAACCAAGGACTGTGAGTGTAAATGGGTTGAATGAATTAATATTTTATTGTTGAGTGTGAAAAAAGTTGTCATTTTCAAAAATAAAAAATGAGACTAATGTAGTGGGGGACAAAAAAAAGGAAAGTGAAATAATTCGGGCAAGATGAATCGAATATTATGTGATTAGGATTTGAATTTATGCTGCATTTTTTTTAAATTGACTGAAAATGCCTGTGAGTTTAGTTAATGTACAAAGTGCATAATTTTTTTTATATTAATTCGGTTAATAGGAAAACTGACTGAAACCGACCGAAAATTTCGAGTTGGTGGTCGGTTCGGCCAGCGGTACTTTTCGGCAGTTTTTTGATCGAGTAGAATGGCGGTGTCTGTTTTTCGGTTCAAGGTTTGGGCGATCGATTTTATCCTAAATCGCCTGAATGCACACCCCTACAAAAATTTAAGGAAATTCGGCATGAGAAATGTCTATATCTTTGGAGAGAGAGGTATCTTCATTTTTAGGAAAGATAATTACAGATTACAAGTGTTTGCACGATGAAGGTAAAAAGGTGGAGTCCCCGAAAGAATGAAAATGAGATATTTTCTCCATTTTTTGCCTCGTCTCCCCATTCTTGAATGAAGGAAAGGGATATGTATCCACTTCCCTAACCCTGTCCTGTCTTGCTAATTGCTATCATACTAACTTTAGTTTTGGGACGAAAATACTTGACTAGAAAAGTTGGACTAGTGCCATTTCAACTAGAGGGAGACGATGAGATATTATTATACATGTTGCAATAGAGATAGTGGAATTGGGGGGATTGACGATTAAGGATTGAGGTGTTAGGCAGTTATTCTCAGATTACAAATGGTAGCTCCGAGAACAGTGTCGCGACTAAGTACCTCCGATGTGCTTTTCTTTGCCTACAGAAATGGGTTAAATCGGCGGACATTGAACTGTTGCGATGGACTTGATTTGAACTCAAACAACTTACAAACTTGAATGAAGTTCATATATATATATATATATAGGTTTAATCCGGTGAGAATAGAGAATATGAGAATACTACATTATATCCTCACTGTTAAATGGTGATAATATTCATAGTTTGAAAGAATAATGGAAATAGGATCTATTTTCTTATTGGAATCAACAAATGATACATTTGAATTTATAGATGTAACTAATTAAACATACAAATCCATTACTTAAATGCCTTTAATTGTGTTGATTTAGAATTTATTTTGCTCCTTAATTTCTCTTGATTTCCTTTGATTTTGATTCTTTCCAACACTCCCCCTCAAGTTAAGTATTGGGATTTCCTATACTTAACTTGCCCAGTACTTCTAAAAAACTTCTGGAATCCACAGCTTTAGTTAGGATGTCTGCCAGTTGATCTTTTGAAGAAACAAAAGGAAGTGCAATTGTACCATCCTCAATATTTTCCTTTATGAAGTGTCGATCAACCTCCACATGTTTAGTACGATCATGTTGAATAGGATTGCCAGAGATACTTATTTGATAGCACGTTTCGCAACACGCTATTCTGCAAGTGTACAGACCTTTGCAGTGGGCAAGTAATAATTTATCGATCTCGAAGATTGCAGGATCGAAGTATAATTAAGCACTGACACATGGATATCGTACTACTATCTAGATAAATTGGTAATTGAATTTTTGGTATTGATTCCTAGGCAATACTGAAAACAATATTTAATAAGCAATTAAAAATCTTGAGTTTAGAAACTTTAATGAGAGATTAGGATTCCAGGGTAATCCACATTGAAGAGTAATCAAACAATTATATATGCAATTCAATTCCAAGTTTAATTTTCAGAGATATGAGTTAATCGCGAAAGTATTATCAGGTGATCCTCTCGGACTCTAAACCATAACATGAAAATAAAAGATCATGTGACTCCTCTCGGACATACAACAGACTTTTACTCTTGATTAAAAACCTTAGATTTTTAAACCCTTCAAAAGTTCAATTTCCTCTCGGACAATCGTTCTAATAAATCTGATTTATTTGCATCTTAATTGACAACTTAGACCTCTCGGTTCAAAAACTATCAATTCAAATCACTTTCAATGGCCAATATCATGTGATTAATGAAAACCCCAAATGAAATCAGAACATCAATGAAAAAGGAAAATCGAATCACATAATATATTGAATGAAACTCAACAATGGTTCAACCCTAGAATCCACAGGAAACTTAGTCAATCATGCTAAGTTCTAAGAAAACAGAGAAATAAAGAGTCATAGAAAGGGAAAACATGAAAATCAAAAACCCGTGATCTTCAATCTTCAATCTCTGGAATGCTCTTCAAGTTTTCTCTCAATCCCCTGCGATTTCTTGTCTCTCTCTCGTCTAAAAATAAGGTCAAGGACCCTTTTTTTGGTCCTGGGAAGTCCTATTTATACTTGAGGATCTTTAAATCTTGAAAAGATATGATTTTGGGCCTCAGATTCGTCAGAATACGTCAAAACGCGCCAACATCGGCGACCCATCCTGCCCGATCGGCGATCATCGTTTGTGTGCGTGGGTCGCCGAACTCGTCCCGAAGCCAACTTGAATTTTTACGAACTCAGCAACCCATCTACCAACTCGGCGATCGCCGAGTGTGTCATTTGGGTCGCCGATTTTGTGCCGTGAAAAAAAAAAAGAATTTCCCCACTTCGGCGACCCATCTGCAAACTCGGCGATCATCGAGTGCGTCATTTGGGTCGCCGATTTCTTCACGAACGCAAAATCGATGAGTCATTCGGTATATTCTGACTCCTTCCTTTTCCCGATGCAAGTTAGCATCGATTGTCTCCCAGGGTACTTGATTAAATCTCGAAATCAACTCAACTGTGCATAAAATCTGCATAAATAACCACAAACCAAACCAAATGTAATATAATAAATATAATGCATGAAACTATCACGTAGTACATCAATCTAAGGTCAAGTGAGCAAATCTGTATCAGTAGAATGCACAAAGTGAGTGTTTATCAACCCCCCAAACTTAAGCTATTGTTAGTCCTCGAACAATGAAGAAAAACAAATACAAAAACAGAATAAACACGAGGGGGTGCATTACTTGATCATTAGTTGTTTCAGACACAAATTGGGGTTGTAATTCCCACACCAACACTGCATCACTCATCAGTTTAGTGCATACAAACAATTTCAATCCAGGCCTCTAAAAGTCTGCTTCTCACAAGATAGTGTATCACTCAGATTTCGCTCGAATTGTCCCCCAGGGTACTTGATTAAATCTCAAAATCAACTCAACTATGCATAAAATCTGCATAAATAACCACAAACCAAACCAAACGTAATATTTCCTTAAAGAATAAAGATAATGCATGAAACTATCACGTAGTACATCAATCTGAGGTCAAAAGTGAGAAAATATGTATCAGTAGAATGCACAAAGTGAGTGTTTATCATTATTGCGGCCTTATTGTCACAGAGAAGGCAACATGTCTTTCCTGAAAAAAGCCCTAGTTCCTTCATAAGTTTCCTCACCCATAAAACTTCTGTTAGACCACTTTTAATACCTCTGAACTCTGCTTCTGCGCTAGATAGCGCAACAACTTTTTGCTTCTTGCTTCTCCAAGAGACAAGATTTCCCCCAACTAAAACAAGATATCCTGCTGTAGATTTCCTGTCAACTGGATTTCCTGCCCAGTCTGCATCAGTGTATGTCTGGATTTCGAGATTGTTCGATCTTCTAAAGAGAATTCCAAAATTAGTTGTTCCTTTTAGATATTTCACAATTCTGAGAGCAGCATCAAGATGCTCAACTTGAGGATGGTGCATAAATTGACTAACAACTCCAACAACGTAAGATATATCAGGGCGAGAGTGAGAAAGGTATATGAGACATCCCACAAGTCGCTGATATTGTTCTCGATCAGCATCATCAGCTTCTTCCTTTAACCGGAGCCCATGGTTCATAGCCATAGGAGTGGTTATCGGCTTACAGTCAAGAAGTCCGGTCTCAACAACTAGATCAAGCGTATATTTCTTTTGGTTGATAAAGATGCCACTTTTTGACCTCAGAACTTCAATCCCTAAGAAATATTTCAGCTTCCCCAGATCTTTCATCTCGAACTCCTTAAACAGATTTGCCTTCAACTCATTTATTTCGGCTATATCATTCCCTGTCAAAATCATATCATCAACATAAATGATTAGACAAGTTAGTAAATCCCCTCTCCGTTTGATAAATAGGGTATGATCAGAGTTGCTTTGCTGATAGCCCAAATTCTTCATGACAGCTGCAAACCTTCCAAACCAAGCTCTAGGAGATTGCTTGAGTCCATAAAGGGATTTCTTAAGTTTACAGACTTCATCTTCCTTGAACTCGTGAGAAAAACCCGGGGGTGGTATCATATACACTTCCTCTTTCAGTTCCCCATGAAGAAAAGCATTTGTGACATCAAATTGATGAAGCACCCAGTCTTTTGTTGCAGCAATAGACAACAGTATTCTAACAGTATTCATCTTAGAAACTGGAGAAAAAGTCTCAGCATAATCAATTCCATAGGTTTGTGTGTACCCCTTAGCTACTAACCGAGCCTTGTATCGCTCAATGGACCCGTCAGACTTTCTCTTAATAGTAAAAACCCATTTGCACCCAATAGGTTTCTTTCCTTCAGGAAGACGACACCTTTCATACATTTTGGTTCTGTTCAAGGCATCCATTTCCTTTTGAATTGCTTCCCTCCAATGTGGTATTCTGAGTGCTTCCACTTCTGACGGAGGTGCCTCCTCCATGTACAAAGATCTTTCATAGGCTTCAGCTTCTTCTGAAAGATTGAGTTTAACAAGAGAACCAATAGGATACTTGTTACGCCGACTTTCTCTATCTGGCGAATAACGTCTGGGAGGAACCCCTCTTGTACTCCGAGGAGGAAGAACATATTGTTCCTGCAAATTAGTCACCTCGGGTTCCAATTCTCTTAATTCAGTAGAAGAGAGAGAATATGGAGAAGAAAAAAGAGGATTAGGATTAGGATTAGGATTACCATCATCACAGGAAGATACCAAGTGTTCAGAAGAACTTGGAGGTAGCACTTCGATCTGGGTTTGTTCTGAAGTCGTTGTGAGTTGATCAACAGGAACCTGCTGCTGCTTTTCTACAGGATCATCAGGAGGAATATTTAGGAGCCAGCTTAGATGGTTACTACTACTCCCCCCCTGGCCACTAGGATGGCTGCGAGAGAAATATTCCGTCTCAAGAAAGTCACAATGTATAGTAGTGACTACTTGCTGGGTTTTCGGGTTGTAGCACCTATAACCCTTCTGATTAACTCCATAACCTACGAACACACATTTTTCTGCACAAGGTGCAAATTTGGTACGCTCGTGTTTTGAAATATGAACAAAGACGGAACATCCAAAAATCATGGGTTCAAGCGTGAGAGCAGAAGGAATTGGAACAAGAGAAGAAAGGTACTGAAGAGGTGTTTGGAACTGGAGAATTTTTGTAGGCAACCGATTTAAAAGATAAACACTAGTAGCAACAGCTTCATGCCAGAGAATAGTGGGAACACCAGATTCCAACATTATAGCACGAGTAATTTCTAAAAGGATCCTATTTTTTCATTCCACAATCCCATTTTGTTCGGGTGTATAGGAACAGGAAGTTTGGTGCAGGATGCCTTTTTGTTGACAAAAATTGGTCATGGAGGTATTAATGAACTCTCGTCCATTATCAGATCGAAGAATCTGAATTTGTTTTTTGAACTGGTTTTGAACCATAGCATGAAACAAAGTAAATTTCTCAAAAACCTGGGATTTGGTTTGTAAGAAGTAAATCCAGGTCATTCTAGAACAATCATCAACAAAGAGAAGGAAATATTTAAAACGATTGCCCCTAAACACGGAGCTGGACCCACACATCAGAATGAACAAGAGAAAATATATTATCAACTCTTTTGTTTTTAGACGGAAATGAATGACGGTGACTTTTTGCCATAACACAGGAATCACAAGAAATCATAGAATTTTTAACCAAATCCGGAAACAACTTTAGGTACCCCCTAGAAGGGTGTCCTAAACGTCTATGCCACAACCATATTTTTTTATCGGCAGATGTCTGAGTAAATAAAGCAATACCAGTTTGATCAACCTCATCGACACAGTACAACCCTTGTTTCTCAGTGCCACGCCCAATGATCTTCTTCGTCTTGATATCCTGTAAGAGACAGAAAGACGGGTTTATAAGAAGGGTACAGTCTAATTCTCGAGTAATATGGCTAATGGAGAGCAATTTATGAGAAAGGGAAGGAACAAAGAGACAGTTTGTAAGACGTAAGGTAGGAGAAATTTGTACCGTGCCTGATCCAGCAACAACTACTAAATTTCCATTGGCTGTTTGGATATGTGTTTTATTGGTTTTAGAAATATTCAAGAAATCATTTTTATCAAATGACATAGTATCTGTGGCTCCGCAATCAAAAATCCATCCCCCGGAAAAAGGTTTATGCATAGTTTTACTATAATTACACAAAGGAGGACAATTATATGAATTATTCAAGCTAGGAGGGGAAGAATTAAGAGAGTTAGAAACCAAAGGACTAAATTGCAAAAACTTACGTAAATATAGAGAATTAGGGTTTGAACTCTTTCCAAACCCGTTACCTCTCCCCAGATCTGTCGTCGTTCCTCCACCCCGAGCGGCCGACATCTCGCCGTTACCTTCCATCCTCGCCGCAGTCACGACGGTCGTCGCTCTAGCAGAGCCGGCCAACCAATCACCACATCCTTGACCGACACCGCCGCTGTCACCACCCATGGTTCTGCCGCGGCTCCAGAAAACAGACGCGCCACCATCACCGCCATCAACAGCCACGGTTCTGCCGTGGCTCCAGGAACCAGATGCGCCGCCCCCGCCGGAGAGTTCTCCTCGATTGCCAGCCGCTGCGTCGCCTCCGCCAACCGCGGCTCTTGTAACCTGCAGCTACACCACCAAACCCGCCGAATCCCCCAACCGTCATGCCTTCTTCCTTGTTATTAGCTTCGCCGGAATTAACGCCGACCGCTAATTTCACTTTTCCGGCAGTTTTACGGCTGTCGTCCCACCACTCCGGATACCCGACGATTTGAAAACACTGTTCTTTAGTGTGTTTTCTCATTCCACAGTGTGAACAGACAAGCTTAGACTTGTCAATTTTCTTCTGAAGAGATGGTCGCCGGTGCTGCTCTCCACGGGTGGTAGATGCAAAGCCTGTACCGATCTACAACTCGGTTTGGGAAGGCTGCATTATCTGAAGCCGGGCAGCCTCCCTTCGAACCTTGGAGAAGGCAGATTCGGGTGCAGGCAATGGTGTTTCCTTGAGGATGTCACGATGAATTCAATCATATTTCGAATCGAGGCCCGACAGGAATTGGAACAACCTTTTTTGGATGAGGATGTCATGGTAGATTCTAACTCCTTTGTCACAACAGTTGAAGGGATTCGGATCTCTGCGATCAATCGCGAGCCAAATATTCTGCAGTTCCGTCCAAAAGCTTTCGAGTGATTGATCTCCTTGGGTGACCTTGTTTGCTTTTACTTCAAGATCGTAAGTCTGTAAGGGATCAGAGGCAATGCCATAGGTCGTTGCCAAGCTATCCCAGACTGCTTTGGCTGTTTGATGTTGAGCGAAGCTGGAAACCAATTTAGTTTCCATGTTGTTGAGAATCCATGAGAATACAGTGAGATCATCTATCTCCCACTGTATATAACCAGCATCTCCCTTCTTTGGGGGTGGAGGATCGCCTGTGATATGTTTTGTCTTTCCTCGGCTTCCGATTGACACCTTCATCAGTCTGGACCAAATTGGATAATTATTTTCATCCAATTTGAAACCCAAAACAATACTCTCTGAATTTTTGGTGATCTGGGTTAAAAATTCCTTACTGTCTGACATTCTTGCTTGGTTTTGAATGCATGTATATGACTGAAAAAGGATTGCAAATCTGCTTGATCAAGGTTGAATAGGCTGAGACTGGTATTGGCAATGATGAAATTTTCCTGAGCTAAAAACTACAAAAGAATAAACAGAGCCAGGATTTCCCTGCTCTGATACCATGATAAATGGTGATAATATTCATAGTTTGAAAGAATAATGGAAATAGGATCTATTTTCTTATTGGAATCAACAAATGATACATTTGAATTTATAGATGTAACTAACTAAACATACAAATCCATTACTTAAATGCCTTTAATTGTGTTGGTTTAGAATTTATTTTGCTCCTTAATTTCCCTTGATTTCCTTTGATTTTGATTCTTTTCAACACTCACTATACTTCATTTTACTTCATTTTCATTTTTTCTTCCATTTTCTTCATTTTCTCTTCAATTTCCTTCATTATACTTTTTAGACTTCAGTTTTTCTAAAATATTGTTCACTTTTATCTTCAATTTTGTTCATTGTATCTTAAAATTAGTTCATTATTTGTTCTCATGTTCTCACGTTAACAACTATTCTCATACGATCAGACCTATATATATAAAGAAAGATAGAGAGAGAGAATGGTGATCATATGAGAAATATAGTTAGTATGAGAAATGAGTATAAATCTCAGCCCTCTATCTTTGCATATCCACGCTCAAGATTTAAAAATTTTCGTGTTCATTTTTGTAGTAAATTGTGCATTATTCAATTTTAAGGATAATTTTGTATAATTGTTTTTTCTCTATCTTATAATTAAAATTTTAAAAACTTTAGATGATCATAACTCACTCAATTTAAATTCGCTTTTTATGTATTATATATCAAATTAAAGATAATTTAATTATCTTTCAAACAAAATCCTTATTAATCTTAAACACACACACCCCCACTCACACACCCAGATGTCCCCCTGGGAGCTCGAACCCGTGACCTCTCAATCACAAGCAAGGTGCTTTAACCACTACACCCCGAGCGAAGGGACATTAGTGATTCTATACATAAACCTCGTAACAACACATTATTTTCGTAAAATGCATGAAAATGTACCTAATCTTACTTAAAATGCACTATATGATGTATAAAATGCATTATATTCATTCAGAAAATGCATATTCTATTAAGATATAATGAACACAATTTAAGTTAAAATGAACAAATTTTAAGATAAAATGAGGTGAGAATATCATATTTTATTATATGCAATACAATAATACTAGATTGCATATTTGATTAAAAAATATATAATAAACTTATTTAAAGATAAATGATATTAACATGTATTTTATTTATGTAACATATTGAGATTGAATTATTTCGTTGTTTATTTCGATGTATGAATGATCGATGCGATTCAGAATAAAATTCAAAAATTACATGTTAACTTTCAACATGAACTTGGATTATTTTGATGCACAAAAAAGATGATGATTCGTTTGAGCAGACACGTTGAGAATATTCTAATAAATTAGGGGTAGATATATTTGAATTTTGAAAATAAGATAATCTTTCTTATTTATAGCAATGTTTTCCATATCAAATTTTGATACATGCAATCTTTCATTATTAGAAAGATTTTTATTTCGTAATGAGATATAATGCATGTTTGCTAAGATAAAATGCACAATATTGAAGATAAAATGTAGTAAGTAGAGAAATTAAGCATTTTACTTTGCAATCTAAATTAATGCAAAATATTGCCCTTAAAATGAACAATATCGCAGTTAAAATGCAGGTTTCAAAATTATCATTCATTATATATAAATATTATATTGTCCTTTAATACAAGATATTGACCAAAACATGCCGCATTTTTTGAATGAGCTGCTATGTAATATGTGTTGGGAATGATGATGAAATTGTTAGGAATATACCTCTTTAGATCTTACTATGGAATTATATTAGGTTTTGGTGCATCAAAGCTAGCATGTCTAGTTTCTAGTAACTTAGAATTGTATCCACTACTACAAAATTGGGCTATGCTGACACCTTTTTTCATATTAAAAAATGTTATAATATTATATTTATAATGACAGGTGTTGGGAAAAAGTAGTGTCAAATATTTATTAAATATATTTTTAAAATAAAAAAATTACATGGAATTTCACAAGTATTTTACCCCACAATTAATAATTGGTGTCAGCAAAAATATACTCTACAATCAAATAAAAAAGAAAAGTTTTTATTTTAGAGTGTAAAAAAAATTCCCTCCATATTCTTACCAACATGATATATTGTTACCAAATCTAATAAATATTCCCTCCGTCTCAAGTAAATTGTTCACATTTCCTTTTTCGTTTGTCCCACAATATTAATCCACTTTCCTAAAATAGCAAATTTTCTACACTCATCAATAAAATATACATCCCACTACCACTCACATGCATTGGTTATCGTTCCCGGTCAAATGTGGACAATTTGACCGGGACGGAGGGAGTAATTGTTATTTTGGCTCCAAACTCTCCCGCTTCTACTTTTTCTACGTTTCTCCTCTTCTCTTCTCTAAAAAAACAAAAATCCCAGCATCCCTAATTCTCTTTTATGCTGCTTCATCGGCAAAAAACAACCCAAACACATATAATTGGCTTCATCGGCACAATCAGGAAGAATCACACAATCGCTCTGATTGAATTTGCACAGCAAGTCTCTCCAGCGGTTGAAATCATATCTCTAATCGAATTCTCCACACAAAGAGGTAATTTCTATTGGATTTTGATAATATAGTAGATAGAGATGATAAGCCCTAAATATTTTTGGTTCGCTTGCTTCAATTTTTGGTTCGCTTGTCTTCCCCTACCTTTGCGGTGCCTCTAATTCTTCTCTCGACCACCCTTCTACTTATGAATTCACTATCTTTTAATCATATATTTGAATAATTTTGATTTGTTGAATGATATAGTTGTCTTTGATTTCATTGAATAATGATCGATTAGAATGCAAAGGGAAGATCTGCATTTTTTTTTTGCGGTTGCTATTATAGTTTTCCCTATTGAGTAGTTCAGTGTGATCTGTTATGATGGATCAAACTATTTAAATAGATAGTTTTGTGTTAATTATTCGGTTGTTGTTTGTGACTTTTAATATAAAGAGTGTATGCTCTCTTTTTCTTTGTGTCCACAATTGTGTCCACAAAGAATTAAATACTTTTTTTTTTTTGGAGGATGATGAAATTAGAAATATGTTCATGTAGGGTGCTGTAGTAGTAATCTTCACTTAATTTCTTGGCACAAATCTAAGCAAGGTGAGGAGTGTGTTCACGCCTTCTACAGCACAACAATCATAACTTATGCTTAAGATATTCTGTATGTGATCTTCAGTATGATTGCAGCCTATATTCCAGTTGTCTTTCTTCTTAATCCCAATTCTGTTTCAAAATCCTCATTTATTATCTGATTTATGGTCTTTCACTTGCATCAGTTGCTCTTATTTTATTTTTTATGGTTTTACAATGAAAAGTACATGTTTCAGTCAATTTCTACTGTTATGGCAGTAGGGAGAAGTGCAATCTTCTGTGTCCACTAACAGGGATGTGTACAATTCAGGTTCTGAGGATAATGGCAGTCAGCTGTTGACAAACCGCTTTCCTAAAGAGTGCTCTGTGACTTATGCTAGCAGGTTTTGTTTCCGATCCTGAAATTTCTTGTGTTGTTGTACAGTCTGGTTGAGCTTATTACATAAACTAATTTAGACCCCTGAATCTCTTTATAACTTGAGTTATTTTCATTTAGGGTTCTTGACAACCAATTTACTGGCTGCACTACAATAGTAGTGCTCAGGAGGATAAAGATAAGCTAGTGGTTAGTGCTTGTTTACTGCTCTAAAGTTGTCTATTATTCACGATTGTTGAGAGTATTTTCTTACAGTCAGTACATTTTTCCTGCAGTTGCTTGATTGGAGTGGAATTTCAAAAGCTGAGGGTGAGTAAATTATCCAAATAATCTGGTTATATTTGCTCTGCATTTCTTAAAATAATTTCCAGGAGATTATCTGTTACTTAGTTCTCTCAAAATGAAGATGTTATGTTATGTTATTTTTTATTTTCCTTGGTGGGTGACTTTCTTTTATCTGTCCTTACCTGTGTTTGTATTGAGATTGGTTACCTTGCCTGGAGACACGTATAAAGAACACCATGCATTCTAATGAAGTCTATTTGTGCATCATGGGTTAGTGGAATACATTATATATTAGGATAATAAAGTATCATGGTTTTGTGCATCATGGGTTAGTGGATTAATGCCTTATTAAGTATCTGTTCTTAAGTACTTTTCTCACATTTTTTAAATATTAGGATAATAATAGTCAATGCCTTATATTTAACCGTTTTATTTTTATTTAAAGCAGAACAATGAACTTCAATGATATCTGCATGATTGCATCAATCTCTATTAATTAAAAACCATTTTATTCTTGACTGATTATATATATATATATATATAGAAAGTGAGAAGCTAGCTAGGTAGGAAACAGTCTCAAATAGAAGCTGGAAAAAAATAATTAGAAAAAGTATGTTAAGGAAATTAAAAACCACAAATAAAAAAAATTAAATAGAGAAAAATAGAAGAACAGAAATTCACACAGAACCGGTCTCCTTGCCAAGTTGAATTTTGTTCATTGACTGTGATTGATAATTTGTTCACTTGGGTTAATTGAGTTTATAGAAAGACCCAGTTCGAACAATTTATATATCTAACAAGTTATATAACTAACAAGCAGAGTGGAAGAAGAGTAAAACTTGATGTTGATAGATTTACAATGGTCAATTTTTCAAATATTTGGCCACACTTTGAACCTTTTATTCTTGCATCCCAAGCAACACAAGTGTTTTACGTTGATGATCCGGCTGAAAGTGGTTGTCCATACAAGTGCAAGAGCGAGTTATAATATGGAATTACTTCCTGAAGTTGAGATGTATCTACAGAGTGATCTTGCCAATCCTGAAATTGATGTTGACACAGAAACTGTGGGCTGGGTTCGCAATGATACAGATGGAATAGAAGTTGATGTGTCATAATCAACTTGGATATTTGTGTTTCTTATCTTTTAATTTTAATTTTTGAACTTGTGATTTTGTCGCATATTTGGTTTTCTATGCTAAGTTACTGAACAATTTATAAATTCCCGAAAAGTATTTAATCAATTTTATTTTATTTAGTTATCTGCTTGCTTAGATTTATTATTGTTGTTTGGAGCATAAGTTTATTGTTGTTTGTTAAATTTATAGTTTATTTGTCAAACTTAATCAATTCCACAGCTAGTTGCTGGAATTATATTTAGATATTGCTAGTAATTTACCTTATTATTTAACTTAGTCGGAGCTCTGATAGATACTCTTCTTCTAGGTAGTGTTAATTTTGATATGATTATGTGTTTTTTACTTATAAATGTTACTTGTAGCAGAGATGCCTCCTAAAAAATTGAAACACAATCATGGATTAGTTGATGAACTTGCTCATCATCCTCGCATACTTGGGAGGGAATCACGCAGACAAACTTCACTTGAGCATTCAATTACCAATGGTGGTCTAGGTATGCATTTTTTATGATCTCTAAAGATTGAATGCATTACTTATGTGCATTGAATTTGAATTATTATTTTTCTAATTCATTTCTTATAATTTCTAGGAACTCAATTATCAAAGAGAGGCAAATTTCAGTTAACAAATGATCAAATTGGTGAACTCATTGATGGTATCATGCCACCACCCATGATAAAAACTAGGAACAATAATCCCTATGCTACTCTTAATCGTTTATCGGCCATGGAGCACTGATAAGCTCATTATTTTACTCGTTTATCTATATTATTTTCTACTATTTTATGTAGTTTTATTGAGTTTATATATATATTCTATGCATGAGTCTATATTAGGTGGTATTATGCGCATTTTGATGTTTTTGCAGGGTTTTAGGCCTAAGTTCACGAGAAATCCGTTCCGGAAGCAGTGACGTGTAAGAGTGGCAGTGACGATTTCGTCTACAAGATGAATTCGAGCTATTGGCACATGACAATGGATGATTCTTTGAGTTAGCTCTCCAACGCAACTGGAATCGGATCAATCGGAGTTCGGGAGAGGAAGTTATAGCCAAAACCGTGAGACCGCGCAGAAGGGGCGAGAAGCTGCGTCGACAGATGCCAACTGGCATCGATCGACGACATCCAGGAACTCACGTCGATCGACGGTGATTAGCCACGATCGACGCGAGATGTCTGCTGGAGCGGAAATTCGAGGAAATTCGGATTTATTCATATCTTTAGCCCTAGATTTGATAGGATACATATCCACCACTATAAATACCTATGTAAATTCGATTTTTCAGCATTCCCTATTGCATACAATCATATTTTAGAGTTTTTAGAGTTTGAAGACTTGGGGAACACGAAACCCTTTTATTTTCTTGTAAGTTCTTTATGTTTATGCAATTTAATATGTTTTCTTTTGGATTTCTATCTACGATGAGTGGCTAGAAACCCTAGCGGGTTCTAGGGTTGATATTATTATGGATGCATGTTAGGATTAATTAATTAGGTTCATGATTCCTGTGTTTATTTTCTAATTCTAGATTAATTCAAGGACCGAGAGGTGACGATTAATTTAGATGTCTAGCTATTGATAGAAGGACCGAGAGATGAATATTAATAGTGGAAATAGGAATGCATGATACAATCTACACTATCCAAACAGATGTACTAGATGTAGGAATTAAACTGATTTTCTTATCAGATTGACTAATTTGGTGTACTTTGAGACCGAGCGGAGATAGTTACTGGTTAGTAATCTAGGTTATATTTGCCAAACAAGGAAATATAGCATTGTTGCAGTATTCCACCTGTTAAATTAATTGATTCCTGCATGTTATCCATAATAAGAAGTCTTCCCTAGAATCTGTGCTCCTTTAATTTGCTTTCAAAACTACTTTAATTTTCTGCATTGTTTTCTTTACTTCTATAAAACCCTGATTTTGGATCTCTCAAACAATGAATCTTAGGATCATAGCTAGTATATAGGATAGTTTCCCCACACAATTCCCCTGGATCGATAACCTTTGGGTTTACAAATTTATTTGCCGCTGTTATTATAATTAATCTGTTATAAATAGCAGTGATCAAATTGGCGCCGTTGCCGGGGAATTGTTAGATTTTATCTTGTTACTAGTTCGTTCTAGGATTTGCTGGATTGAGTTTTAATTTTCTGTACGTGTGCGTGTGTGAGTTTTTGAGTCTACATCTCACGTCAATCGACGCCACCTAGCGTCAATCGATGTCGATCACTTTGCAGCGTCGATCGACGGATACCTTTCGTCGATCGATGCCGACCACTCTTTTGTGTCGATCGACGTGAATCCACGTCGATCGACGATGAACTGATATTTTTCCTATTTCCTATGCAGGTGCATGAACACGCGAGCCAAAGGAAAAACACTCGAAGCCTTTGTCCCTGGAATTGAAGCAACCTGCAGGAAAATCAAAAAAAAGGAAAAGAAAAACAACGAGAGATGGCTGAGAATCCTGAAGCACCTCTACAAAATATGACTCCCGAGGAGCAGAGGCAATTTGTGAATGAAGTGCAGCAGCTGAGAGTACAACTTCAAGCAGCCCAGGCTGCTCAGGCGGAGCAAG
This sequence comes from Plectranthus barbatus, assembly GCA_026898455.1. Classification (NCBI taxonomy): domain Eukaryota; kingdom Viridiplantae; phylum Streptophyta; class Magnoliopsida; order Lamiales; family Lamiaceae; genus Plectranthus; species Plectranthus barbatus. The sequence goes on along the minus strand of JAPKLW010001869.1, from coordinate 112,524 downwards.
CTGCAAGACTAGCAGAGTTGAACAATAGGCAGATTGTGGTTCCGCAAAGGTCCATCTTGGATCGATTTCTTCCACAGCAAGCGGAGGCCGGATTCAGAGTTGGCATTGATGCCAACAACTTTGAGCTACGCACAAGCCTTATTCAGATGGTGCAGCAAAACCAGTTTGGGGGGAGAGCTGTAGAAGATCCATACACCCACCTCAACCAATTCATTGAGGTGTGTAACACTGTGAAGCAGAACGGAGTAACTCAAGCAGTGATCAAGCACCAACCAAATGAGCTTGATGCATTTCATTTTGGAGGATGCGAGCATGTGGTTCAAAAGGGTACGATGCAAGAGTTAACTCAACAAACTTTACTTGAGCAGCCAGTAAATCATAGTGCAGGTTAGGTACTCATTTTCGTGAATCTGCAAGTAGTTATCATGGTAAAAATTACTTTATTAAGGTGAAGCAGTTATCATGGTAAGAATCTAGAAGTAGTTATCATGGTAAAAATTCCTGAAGTTGAGATGTATCCAACACACACACAAAAAGTGAACTTTACAATATCTGACTTGCTTGCATTTTTAGACACACCAAGCACAGAATAATAATCCTGTCCATAAGATGTAATTGGTGTGTTTTTAAACTATTGTTTAATTAGATGTGAAAGTAACTAGCTTGATGATGGACTGAATGATATATAATACCTGGGAACGGAAAGATAAAATGAATGCATGGTTTCTTCTTGTATGTTCATTTAACATTAGTGCAAACTTGTTTAATATAAAGGTGTTACAAGAAACGAGCCTATTGTTCAAGAGGGTACGATGCAAGAGTCAACTGAGCGAACTCCACTTGAGCAGTCAATTAATCATAACGCAGGTTAGGTATTTATTTACATGAATTTAGAAGTAATTATCTTTGTTAAAAGTAATTTTCTCTCTCACCGGCATACTTTTTGAAATCTATAAACATTAATGAAAAATTATTTCATCTGAATGTCTTATAATTATCTTATTATGCATTTTCATTTTAGTTTGAGCAAAGCTAGGTTTCTTATTATCCAATGTGAATTATTGAGCATTTATATGTTTATTATTGTTTTCTTAACAGATTTTGGCTTACTATGAGAAATGATGAAGACAATTTATTTTGTTTAGTAGTATTCCATTCAATATATTGAATTACAATTTCATTTGTTATATTAACTTCAGTTTAGTAGTCATATTTATATGTACTCCTTTGTTTTGGGGAGTTAGTGATTGGTCAATAAGTTTAGAATGCATCAGATTAGTGTTTTGTGACTTGATAATCATTTGTTCAGGTTAATTGAAGAAATTTATTGGTTTTCATTTGTTTGATTTCTCTATATAATATTTGAAAGTTATTTGTTAATTTGTGTTTAGTTTAATTCGAGTCCGATTTGAACAGTCTGAAAAAAATCACCTTTGATGAGTATGACCTTTACATGACAATATATGGTGTTAGTAAAACTTATTTTTCCATAATAATAAGCATATTTAGATATATATACACCGCAGCAAAAGGTGTGAGCAAAAATAATTTTATTGACAATAATAGTTGTTATTTTATGTACTTATTCAAACATACTAATATATGAATTAAAAGTTTTTACCAACAATTAAAGTGTGAGGAAAAATATTTGTATTTACAGTAGTGGTTGTTAGCAAATTAGTTTTAGTGGCAAGAATGGTTGTTAGTTAGGTACTTTTCCTAACAGTTAAATATGTGATGTAAAAGTTATTTACTTACAGTGAAGGTTGTTTCATTAAATTCATTATCCAACATGTTATCTTGACACCCTCTACTGTTATTATAAGACTACAATCTATCGTGACACTTCTTTAGACAACAGTATATGATAGTGTCAGCATAGGTAAATGTGTCACAATAGTTTATAATTAACGACAGTTAATCCTGTCAGGAAAAACCTATTTTGTAGTAGTGATCAAAATTGTAAAAGTCCTGTATAGAATAATTATATTCGAGTTGTAATAGAGCTATAAATGATCGCTGAAGTTTGCTGAAGGAGTCAACAAAGTTCAAGAAGATTGCTAGAAGACTCAATTAAAGTACGAAGAGATTGCTGAAAAATTAAGCAAATACAAGATTGCTTAGGCTACTAGCAAACAACAAGTTTCGGAAGGCTAGTAAACATACGGAGATTGCTGAAGGAACTTAGCGAACACATCAAGTTGCTGAAGGATCGAAGAGAATAGATTGTTGAATCTCAGCAGACGAATAGTTACTCAACAAAATGTCCGATAGCAATCAGCAGTCAACAAAATGCCGCGAAATGGAATGATCTTTAATTTCAGAGTTTAAGGAATCTCATGGAATTGAAAAGCATAATTATCAAACGACAAAATGGAGATTTCTAGACTCGACTAAAAGTTCTGTTCTGACAAGTCAGCCAAATAAGGAAAGAGCCAATCAGACAAAGAAGGGAACTGAAGAGTCTCTATGTTTTTCAGAAAAATCAGAACGAAGATTAGTGGGCAGACCAAAAGAGTCTAATGTTTGAATCTTCGCCTATAAATAGAAGGATTCAGAGAGTTCGAAAGTTCCACGAAGTAAAACAAAAATACACATATATATTCTGCCAAATCATCACCCGATCAAGTAAACGATCGAGGCTTTCAAAAATTTGTCGTGTTCATCACGAAACCAAAGAAGCTCGCTTCTAAGGTTATCTTTGGAGTTCTTTCTATCTAAGAAAGAACTTAGCAGTCACCTTAACCTGCAAGGTTGACTATTACGGTCATCTAGCCGCAAAAGAGATAAGTTCAAGGAAGAACTATAAAATTCCTAATTTGGCGACCAATGAGAAGGGAGGTGTGTCCTCACTCTAAGTATTAGTCGAGAAGGTCGATATCCGAGGAGTCTTGAAGGTGCGTTGTGACTAGACAGAGGAGCTGCTTGCAGTTAGAGATTAAGTCTTGCCATGTACAATCAATCTTAGTGAATTTCCAGTCAGCAGACTGAAGAGTTGACGTAGAACATTTGTTTGAGCCACTATAACCTTTGTGTTATTTACTGCTTATTGTGTTTTTATTTATTTGTTGATTTAAAACACAACACCTCAAATGTTGGTGTATTACTTGAAGTATATATAAGTATTATTCGAGCTTAAACACATATTTCATAAACACTTGTTGAGTCGAGACCTCAATAAGGTAAGTGCTAGAACCTTTAAACATTCCGCTGCATATATAGATACACTGATCGGGGACCAATAATATGGTTTGTTGATCTTGCAAAATCAACAGTCGAGATTCTTTCTCATTTCTCATGCTAAGTTTCATTCTCACTGGAACACTACTCTATATAAATCACGATCATTGATTTAACACAATCAATGATCCAGATTGACTGAATGAAACACGGTATTTTATCCCAATTTTTTTCATTAATGAGCAAATTCGTAATTTTAGTGTTATTTTATAACATTCATTTTATCTTAGTTATAATTCATTTTATCTCAGTTGTTATTTATTATAAAATAAATTTGATGTGAATTTTGATGTTATACGTAACATGCATTTTATCTTAGTTATTCTTCATTTTATTTCAATTGATGTTCATTATAAAATAAACTTGATGTAATTGTACTTCGTCATTTTGTACAATGAACGAATATTTGAAACCTACATTTTATCTACATCATACTTCATTAAATGACAAAATCTATGCATTTTTTTGTTTATTTACCTTTATTGAAAGCCATTTTTATTATCCTATGTGCAAATTACACATAAATGACAAAATAAAATTGTAATAGAAATATGGTCGAAATAGTTCAAAATTGCAGCACTCCCTCTAGTTTCAAGAACAATTTGAGTTAACACTTGGACGGTTTGAAGAACCACTACACCATAAATTTCTTTAAAGATCTTAAATGCTGAATAATTACATTTAATGATGTCATCATCCAACTTCTCAATACAATTATGATACAATGCCTGAAAAAAAATATATGATGATGAATATCATGTAAGAAATAAACAACTTACTATATAAAATGAACAATAGATAAAATTAATTTGTAAACAGAATTGAAACATGAAACTTTACTGTTGGTCCTGAAATCAGAGTAACGAAATATGCAGCGGAAGTTTAAAGTTCTTGCACTTGGTTCTAAAAACTGACTACGACTCAGTTTTCAGTTTAATAAAAGTCAGTTTAGCTCGAAAGGTATTAAGTAAGTTTCATGTTATACACTTCAATACTTAGGAAAGTATTGAAGGTTTCAAAGTATGTTTGGAAACTTAGAATGCAGAAACTTAAACAAAGTGAGTAAATAAGACAAAATATTTATAGTGGTTTGGAATCAAAGTCCTATGTCCACTCTTCCGAACTTCATTGGGAATCCACTAAGTTTCAGTATACAAGCATTCTCATGATCTATGGAATTGAAGAAGTGTACGTGCGTGAAATTTGGTTTCACCAAGTATGGCCAAGGCCTATATTGAGTTTGGATACTCAGTATAGTGTTTACCATACTGACTTATGAGAAGTCAGTACGAGGGTTCTTCATACTGACTATAAGAAGTCAGTATGAGGGTTGCCTATATTGACTAAGGAATGTCAGTTTGGAAGCTTTTACCTTTTAAGCACGTGGTACACGAAGACAACCAAACTTAGTCAGACTTCAAGAATTGATCGCTAAGTAAAAGTCAGTACGAGGATATCCATACTTGGATTCCTCGGACTGAAACTTAGTCTGACACAAAAGTTAGTGAAAAGTACATTTCCAGAGCAGAGCAGACCTATAGTATGGGCTATGATTGGACGACATTCTCTATGTCTCTAACGACTGGATTAATGTGTCTAACAGGAAAATTTTCAAACACCCGCGGATTCCTCTATAAATAGGTCTGCACTTCAACCTTAAAAGGTGATGAATTACATAGAGAAGAATCTCTCTGAAAGCTAAGCAGTTACTTTGCCATTCTCACTACTCAAGCTCTCTGAATTTCCATGTTTAATACACGAGGCTTGAGTTCCTGAATCAAGTTATTCATTCTGTGATAGTAGTTATTCTTTGGTGAATATATCTTCCTAAGATATATTTACAGCAGTCAGTCTCCTACTCCGAGATTCTGATTCTCACGGGCTTTTGACAACCTATTGAGTTCTGGAAAGAACAACAAACATCCAACCACCATGAAGAAGGCTGCGGGGTGTCGTCCTCACTTCAACCTGGAGACTAAGCTTACAAGGAGTTCCTAGGCGAGTGACCACAGCAGACCGAAGGATGGAGCGCCGACGAGCTGTGCATAGATCGTAAGGAGGCTTGTATTATACTTAGTGAATTTTCAGACCAAGTGTCTGAAGAGTGGACGTAGGATTATATCCGAACCACTATAAAATATCCTGTATTTTTTACTATTTTCATTTAAATTTTCGTATTTATTATGTTTCGTGAAACTGATTTTCAAACCTTCAATACTAGTTCAAGTATTGAAGTGTATATCTTGTGAAATTTACTTAAGGCTTATTCGACGTAAGCTTAAACTTTCATATACCCTAAACTGAGTTCCAATCGGTTTAGGAGAACAATGCAACCCAAATCCACTTCCGCTGAATATTACGTACTCTGATCTCGGGACCAACAATTTTTTTTTTAATATTGCTTTTACTTCATTTTCTACTCATGTCTCGTAAATCAAAATTAGAATAAACTTTTTTATGATACATGAAGGTGTCAAACGAGTCAAACCATTAATTTTTCAGTGCAACTTTATCAGGTGGTGGGTTATTCAATCCACAACCCTAATCCATCAGTTTTCACGCTAGCTCGTTGAGTCAGCGAATTTACAAATTTCTTTTTATTTATAATATTTTTTCATTTCATTAAATATTTTACCACTTCAATAATCTTTTACATGAATAAATATGTACAAAAGATCTATTTTTTTTTAAAGAAAATTCAAAATGCATCACAATATTTATATATTCATACACCTTATATATATTTTAATTTCATGATTAAATAATTTTTAAGGATATAATTATAAATTATTTATATTATATAGCTTAAGACCTAATCAAGTAATTTACGTAAGTTTTGATAATATAATTATGATAAAGATATTAATGAAAAAATATTAATCGGATCAATCAGGTCAACTCGTCGATTTTTGGACTCAGTCTTATCATGCCTCAGATTATTCAGTCATAATTTTATTTGGGTTAAAATATCTCAACACTAACCTGCATTTTAACTCGGGTTAATCCAACAAATCCACATATTTTGAACTAAATTGACATGCATACTTATAATTCTTATAAATATTGAGTTTTAATTACTTGCGAGTAGGGCTGGCGATTCGTGTGTGTCATGTCATTATCGTGTTTGAGCTTAACGGGTTTGTGTTGTGTTCGTGTTTGAGCTTAACAGATTGGTGTCGTGTTCATGCTCATTATTATCGTGCATGTGCGTGTTGTGTTATCGTGTCGTATTAAAAAAAATTAGTCCAAAGTGTAAAGCTGATAATTTTTGTGAGGTTGATTTTTATCATGTGGGGTCGTTCTCGTATCGTGTCATTATCGTTTTTTGTGCTTAACGGGTTCGTGTCGTGTTTGTGTTTGAGCTTAACAGGTTCGTATTGTGTTCGTACTCGCTTTTATCGTACGTGTTCGTACAGAGGCGGACTTAGAGTATAAAATGGGGGTACACTTGTACCCCAAATTCTTGATTTTTTGTTATTTAATGTGTATTTTTATTATTATTTTTATAGATTTTTACATAGTATTTGTATATATATTCACATAATGCACCCCCAATTTATTTTATTTATATATTGTATCCTCAAATTTAAATTTCTAGATCCGCCCTTGTGTTCGTATCGTGTTATAGTGTCGTGTCAGAAATTGTCAACCCTATTTGTTTTAATCTAACATAGAAGTAATAAAATGACCTTGAAACCCCTTGAAAGGGCAGATATATTTCTATGGGTATTGACCATTCACGCCCACAAAACTGAAGTATTATATGCCTTTTTACGAAGGAATAAAAAAACTCTAGTTAATGTATCAATAAAGAGTGGAGAAACAAAAGTTTTGTTTTGATATGTCGACCACACACCCAATTTTCCGAATCTCAAGAGCCATGAGAGAGAGAGAGAGGATCACGTCACATATCCACTCACACAAACTTTTAGTGCCAACTTGCAAAATAAAATCCAACTTTTCTACATCCTTGCACACTTAATTTCAGGAAAAATGGATCAAAAGAAAACGTCACACTGGAAACCACCAATGAGAGATAATTCGATAAAACAAGATTTCGAAAAACAACAACTTTTATAGTAGTATTTTTTGTGTGAGTTGTAATTGTTAATTATACATTAATTTATAATAGAATACACTTTCAAGTATCACATAAATTTTGATTTATGAATAATATATAGATAATATATATCATTTTGAACAGTTACATTATAAAAAATAATGTTAAAACATAAAATAGTGAGATACCATTCTTGGGGTGAGTTGGAAAATAATATTGGGCGATTAAAATAAAATGCAATGATAATGTAATCAATAATTTGCATGTGCACCAAGAAGCTTGGAAATTGTCACGACTTGCAACCTAAAGTGAGCGCTAGTGATTTCCATGTCACTCTTTTTGTCATCATTCATGCATTATTTCTTACTCCATATGTTTTTAAATACGAAAGTATATTTATAAATAAATAAGATCTAAGTTATCGTGTTTCTATTTATACTCTGATATTGAAAAAAAAAACTAATTTATGTAGATGCGGAAAATTAAATTAGATTTGAATGTGTGAGAAATTAGGTAATACAAATAAATTTATGTTTGTGGTTTTTTAAATAAAAGAATTGAATTTATGTGCAAACAATAATAAAATAAATACATGTTGATGGTAAATGGAAGTAAAAATTAATTAATTCCTTGTAAAAAAAAAGGAAAAAAGAAAATTGAAGTAAACAAAGAAGAGAGGACCCATCCCTAAATATGCGGAAGCGGTGTGGGACCTACTGAACATGGGCATCACCGTGGGCCCTACCCTGCATCTAATGAGCCCCTCGAATATAGGAAGGGATGCCCAATCAAATATTTATTCCTTAATTATTTCTTAGTTTTCAATGTTTTCCTTTTTCTTTGGAAACAAAACAGATTCGTGGCTTCTCTTCTACCCAAATGTCATTTATTCCATTTATTATGTGATTTATTTTATTATCCAAAATTCAGCAGCTCATGTTTTATATTACTAGGATTATGCACATAAATATTTTTTATATTTAAAATTTTAATATAAGTGAATAATTATTTTAAATTTATATTTGAACTTGAATAGATTTAGTATTATATCTATTTAACATACATTAATTAAAATAGTTTAATATATTTGGAAAATTATATAAGGAATATTAAATAAGCTGAATATACTTATAAAACATAAATTGTATTAAAATATTAATTTGTATATGTTATGATATCTCGTATGAAGAAGATCACCAATTTTCCAAAATTTTCAAAATACACACTTTTAATGAAAGTGTATAACACCTAAACTTAATTTTTAGTACTTGAATTAGTGTGTTAAAAAATCATAAATTTTCTTGAAAACCCAGAACGCGGGTGAATAAACACTATAAATAAGAACTTTGGTAGTTTAAAATATGATTACCCCATTACCAATAAACTTATTCTTGGGTATCAGGCCCTGCCGACCCGTTTTCCAATCTGTTACTCCCGGACCCCGAACCTAGTCCTGATTGGACTAGGGTTCCTCGACCGGTATCGTCACCGGCCTTCAAGCTTTGACCGCCTTGAACTCTTCCCGGCTAGGACCTTCGAACCAATGTACCCACGCCTTTGCCTTATCGAAGGGACGAGATGTGTTGGCTCAGACTCACCTGTGTGCGAGTCCTTGCCCTCCTCCGGTCACAGACAGGAAGTAAGGTAAGGCTTTAGGGTTCGAGACTCTCAACTACACTAAGGGCTCGCCGGGACACCACTCATAGACAACGAAAGTCAAGAGAGAAGTGAGAGCGAGGGTTTGCTTAGAGAGAGAGAGAGCGGCGGAGATCTAGGGTTAGGTTTCGCGTAATCTGAAAGTGAAATCGGGTCAGACGCTATATATAGCAAGGAGATCGAATAACCGCCCCTAACCGCTCATACCCGAACCAAAACCCGAACCACGTATCCAGTCCATAAACACAACCAAGAATGGGCTAGGAGCTGGGATGGAGGCTGTATCGGGCCACATAATTAAAAGGCCTAAAACCAAAGGCCACACCAATTACATTCTCCACCTTGGCCGTGGTTGCAAGGACTTTTGCACTTATTAGTTGTCATCATCGCCAGTTGCCCAGCAATTCATGTACTAGGACTTTATTGGGCAAGGCATAGGTACACTGATTCTAAGGATTAGTACCTGCAGCCACACACAAAGCAAACACACAAAATTAGAAATAAAAGGAACACTAAGTTGCAGGTTAAACTAATTAACCATGACAAATGGATTTCACAAAGATAGACACCAAGTACTAATGAGATACACTAAGTATACAAATTCAGCATGATTCACAAAAGGATCACAATTTAATCTTGTTCAAAGTTGAGTAGATTTTTGCAAGACATGAACTTTTCCAATGGTAAACACTTAGTACCCATGTCGGCAGGATTAAATTCAGATGCTACTTTCTTAAGTGTAATTATGCCTTTATCAACAATATCTCTAATGAAATGGTATCTTACATCTATGTGCTTAGTTCTATCATGAAATACAGGGTTTCTACACAATTGAATTGCAGATTGGGAGTCAGAATACACAACAGGATTTGACTTAAGATACTTAATTTCAGACAGCAATCCTTTGAACCATATAGCCTCTTTAAATGCATTAGTCATTGCAATATATTCAGATTCAGTTGTTGATAAAGCAACAACGGGTTGTAATTGAGATTTCCAGCTAACACAAGCACCATATATGGTGAAAACATAGGAAGTAGTTGATTTTCTATTGTCTCTATCATTTGCATGGTTAGAATCCACATATCCAATAAGAGATACATCATTAGTGTGTTTAGCAAATCTCAAACCAGTGTTTTGTGTGTGCTTTAGATATCTGAACAACCACTTAAGAGCTTCCCAATGAGGCTTACCAGGATTGGACATATATCTGCTCAACAAACTCACACAATAGGCTATATCAGGACGTGTGCTAACCATAAGATACATGACAGAATCAATGGCATTAGTATAAGGTATATTTTTCATTTCATTAATTTCAGAATTATCCTTAGGACATTGATCCTTACTTAACAGAAAATGAGAAGCAAGAGGCACATTAACAGGTTTAGCATCACTCATGGAAAACTTAGCAAGAATTTTGGCAATGTAAGCAGATTGACTGAGAATAAGGGATGAATTCTTTATGTCCCTAACAATATCCATACCTAGGATTCTCCTAGCATCTCCTAAATCTTTCATTTTAAAGTGCTTGCACAAATGTGTTTGGACATGCTTCACAGAGTTCATAATAGGACTAACAATTAGCATGTCATCTACATAAAGAAGCAAGAAAGTAGGAATGCCATTCTCAGTCTTAAAATACAAGCAATGATCATGAATACTTCTTTCAAACTTTAAGGATTTCATTACATTGTCAAATTTAATGTTCCATTGTCTAGGAGATTGCTTCAAACCATATAAAGCCTTTTTGAGCAAACAGACATGATTAGGATGCTTAGGGTCACAAAAACCCTCTGGCTGATTCATATATATACTAACATCTAGATCACCATACAGAAAGGCAGTGGTAACATCCATCTGGATTAATTCCCACTTAAAATAAGTAACCAATGCAAGCATAATACGGACTGTAGTGAACTTAACAACAGGGGCAGAGATTTCAGAATAATCTATGCCTTCTTTTTGAGTAAATCCCTTAGCTACTAACCTAGCTTATACCTAATTGATTTACCATCATGTTTAATTTTGTATAGCCATTTACAGTCAACTATAGAGCATCCACTAGACCTAGGTACAAGGATCCAAGTTTTATTCTCATGTAAGCTGTTTATCTCATTCTGCATAGCCAGTTCCCATTTAGAGCAGTTGGGAGATTTAATAGCTTGCTTATAGGTCTTTGGTTCATCACCATCAAGTTCTTCGAATACATTCAGAGCATGCATAGTGAGATCATATTCATCAAATCTCCTATTAGCAGTAACTTGCCTTCTAGGCCTATCTCTAATCAGATTATAATCACTCATAGAATCAGAGTTGGGGCCAGAAGCTCCACCTTGATTAGAAATGTCATCACATTCAGATTGATCAGCATGCACATTTTCAGAAGGAAAATAGTCAGAATCAGTATGAGTTTCAGAATCAGTATGAGTATCTCCCCCTTGAATGTCATTGTTATTAGGCTGTTCCACCTTATTAGGGTTACCCTTTAGCATAGGAATGGGTTCTTGACTAGCTTTACAAGGGAAAAGGGACTTATTAAAAGTGATATCCCTACTGATTATAACTTTATAGTCAAGATCAGATACATCCTACACCCTATAACCTTTTGTACCCTCAGGATAACCTAAGAAGACACACTTCCTAGCTCTGGGGTCTAGCTTATCCCCTTTTTGGTGAATGTAAACTGCACAACCAAACACTTTTAGATTTGAAAGATCAAGGGGTTTATTGGTGAAGACAGACTCAAGACATTTTCCTCCCAGAGGTACAGAGGGTGATCTATTGATTAGATAAGTAGCTGTCATGACAGCTTCACACCAGAAAGACTTGTCTAAGCCACTTATGGACATCATGCACCTCACCCTCTCAAGAATGGTCATATTCATCCTCTCAGCAACCCCATTTTGCTGAGGGGAATATGGGATTGTTCAATGTCTCCTAATACCACTTGACTCACATAAATCATCCATTTGATTGTTGCAAAACTCTAGCCCATTATCTGTTCTTAGAGTTTTAATTTTCTTCCCTGTTTGGTTTTCAATTAAGGTTTTCCAGGTTTTAAAAGAATAGAACACATCAGACTTGTGAGCTAGTAAAAATACCTAAACTTTCCTAGAAAAATCATCTATCACTGACAGGAAGTACCTTTTACCACCTCTGGTAGGCTCACTAGCGGGCTCCCATACATCAGCATGAAGGTATTCCAATATGGTGGAGCTTTTGGGGGAGTTAGGGGGGATATAAGCAGGGAAAGAAACCCTGCTCTGTTTACCTAATACACAATGCTCACAAAAATCAAGAGCAGTGACCTTATCAGATCCAAACAGTCCCTCCTTTCTTAACAATTCTAGACCTTTATTACTCATGTGGCCTAGACGTCTATGCCATAATTCAGACACGCCTAGATCAGAGGAGTTGACATTATTAACACATGGATCAGGTTCAGTGCTAGATATGTACAGGTTATTTTTTTTTCAGCCTTAAAAATGACTAAGGAACCCTGCATAATCTTCATTAAACCCTTCCCCCATTTCCCTTATAACCCATCATCTTCAAGGGCAGAGCAAGAAAGCAAGTTAAAGCACAAGTCAGGAACATACCTAACATTTTTCAGGGTGTATGCACAACCATCAACAAATTTCAGTTTTATGTTACCTATAGCTTCTACTTTGCATTTCTTTTCATTAGCCAACAATATGTATCCATTATCAACAATATGTATCCATTATCAACAGGTTTCAGATTAATAAAATGTTCTTTGTGTGGTGAGATGTGGTAAGTGCAGCCAGAGTCAACAACCCACTCAGTAGAACAAAATTTTCCAGCACAAACATAAGCAGAGGGCAGAGAGTTCAAGTAATCAGCATCATAAAGCATGTATACATCACCTAAGTTGTCTCCTTTTTCAGCATTTACATTGGAGTTACTAGACTCCCCCCTTTCCCTCTTAGGTTTACTACACTGCCTAAAATAGTGGCCATACTCACCACAATTGTAACATTTTCTTCCCTTAGACCTGGATTTGGACCTACTCCTATTGTCAGACTGATACTTCTTCCCATCCCTAGAATCATTGGACCTATTCTTGTCATTTCTAGTCTTAGACCTACCTCTTACATTCAGGATTTCATTATTTTGCCTTTGTTTCTTGCCCTACCTCTCTTAAGGTCTTGTTCTTTGCTTTTGAGACCACTCATTACAGTTTCTAGGTTCACAAAGTCTCTGCCATACTTAATGGCAGACTTAACATCGTTGTAGGAATCAGGTATGGCATTCAATAAGGCTATATGAGCATATTCATCTATATGCTCATCTCCTATGAGCTTAATGTCCTGAATTAGCTTGTTAAAGACATCTAAATTCTCATCTATGTCTTTATTAAGGTCTAATTTAAACCTAAAGAGGTTTTCTAGAAGGTACATCTTACTGGGAAGGGAAGTTTCAGTAAAAAGAGTTTCTAGTTTATCCCACAGCTCTTTAGCTGTCTTAACCTTGCCAATTTTCCTTAGAGCAGAATCTGACAGGTTTAGTATTATTATAGAACGGGCTAATTCATCCATTTCTATGCGTTTTTCAGCAGTGTCAGTATCTAGGTATTGAGCAGTAAGGGCCCTAAGTACCTTTTGTTGTATCATTAGGCATTCTATTTTCTGTTTCCAGATAGTAAAGTCGGTTTTACCATTAAAAGGGGTTAAACCGTGCGAAGACATGCCAGAAGCCATATTTTAAAAACAAATTGGCACACAAGGCACAAAGAATGCACAGAATCACACAGTTACACGTAGTAATAGAATCATGAATATACAAAAAATGACATTGTATTAAGAACACGAAGTTTTTATTCACACACGAAAGTGATGAAGACAGATATCACAATTTTAGATATCAGATTATGAAAAAACGCAGCCAGGATCAAGTATGACTTATCAAACACATTTTCAGAGCATAGAACGACAAGATATTGCAGCGGAATGCGAAATAGCCCAAGATCTAACCCTAACAGTAAACAAGAACACAAAGTAACACGCAAGAAACCACAGGATCCTAACTCATTGCGGTTATCCGGACTAGTGAGTAGGATGTTCAGCAGATCGCGGTTATCCGGACCGATCTACTGAACCCTAGAACTAAAAACGTAAAATCAAAGGACAGTAAACCCTAATCAATCTATCGACCGACTCAAGACGAAGGAGAAAGGGAAGAGAGGAATTATACCTGAGCGGGGCCCCTGGAAAAGGGTGCGCCCGACCTACCTCGCGCACAGACGACGAGGGTGCAACGAGAGCAGGTGTGCGGGTCCGCAGAAACCTGGCTCTGATACCACTCTTGGGTATCAGGCCCTGCCGACCCATTTTCCAACCTGTTACTCCCGGACCCCGAACCTAGTCCTGATTGGACTAGGGTTCCTCGACCGGTATCGTCACCGGCCTTCAAGCTTTGACCGTCTTGAACTCTTCCCGGCTAGGACCTTCGAACCAATGGACCCACGCCTTTGCCTTATCGAAGGGACGAGATGTGTTGGCTCAGACTCACCTGTGTGCGAGTCCTTGCCCTCCTCCGGCCACAGACAGGAAGTAAGGTAAGGCTTTAGGGTTCGAGACTCTCAACTACACTAAGGGCTCGCCTGGACACCACTCACAGACACCGGAAGTCAAGAGAGAAGTGAGAGCGAGGGTTTGTTTAGAGAGAGAAAGAGCGGCGGAGATCTAGGGTTAGGTTTCGCGTAATCTGAAAGTGAAACCGGGTCAGACGCCATATATAGCAAGGAGATCGAATAACCGCCCCTAACCGCTCATACCCAAACCGAAACCCGAACCACATATCCTGTCCATAAACACGATCAAGAATGGGCTAGGAGCTGGGATGGAGGCTGTACCCGGCCACATAATTAAAAGGCCCAAAACCAAAGGCCACACCAATTACACTTATAATTGCAAAAATTATAGAATTTATGTAAAATTTTCTTATTCAGCATGGACACCTTTTCAAGGGTTTGGTAGGAAAATTCTTGGAAGCCAGTATATTATACAAATTTATAGATGAAAAAAAGAGAAAATATTTATATGTTGGATGCTCAAATAAAGTTTCTTTTTTTGCTGTTGTGTCGAATGATTTAAAACTTTAAATTCTTATTCAGATACTTGGATAAAGATTGGTCCGATTTCACTATTTTTTTTATATGTTTCTATTTAAAAATCGTTTATATTCTTTATAATAATACTCATATTTGTGTACCAAATTTCCTGACGTAGACCATACAGATGCTGCCACACTATTTTGACCACAAGCTTTTGTTTTTCAATATCCCATAATGTTTATAAAATAAAGTAAATGAATTTTGAGGTATAAATAAAAATACAGCATCTCTCTTCTCTATCATGATTTAATATGCCAATGGGCATTAATTAAGATTATAAAGTGAGTAGAAATGAGGAAAAAAAGGGGCACACGATGTAATATGGATATGCAGGTTCTACATATATATTCATCCACGCCTCTCTACTCACTCCAAAAGCCAACTTCATAATTCATATTCTCTCTCTCTCTCTCTCTCTCTCTCTCTCTCTCTCTCTCTCTCCAACCAATTTAAGAAGGGATCGAGAAGCTGTAGTGTCCGCCGAAAGGTCCATGTAATAAAAGACAATGAATTTCAGGCACCCTAAATTTTTGCCCAATCATATTCTCCATTGTTGGATAAGTACGATATCCATTCCTTCCTGGTTTTTATAAGCATGCTTTCATGTAGGTCAAACCCTTCCATATTTGGACGTGGCCTAGTAAAATTTGTATTTGTTGTTTTGAGTTTTGAAAGTATTAAATGATACTATCTCTCTCATACTCCAGCTTTGGTGTGTTATATTTACGTATTCAAACACACTTAAACGTGTGATCAAATTATACTACTAAACATAACTAAGTTCTAACTCAATTTAATGAGAATTAACATATGAATATATGCATATATATAATGTATCTAATATATTTACATACTATTTTTATAATCTATTCTCATAGATTACATTAATTAGACATGAAAAATGTGAAATACTCAATAAGATATTATTTTAGAATAAAATCATAAATCGATTTTCATATATTCACGGCACTTTCCAATCCCATCAACGCATCAATAAATCAAAAATTCATTAATGATCTTCCAAGTGTTGGCTGTTGAAAATGGTGAATGGTACAATACATCGACCTTGACGTGTATCAGATAAACATTGGAACAAAAAATATCATTTTTCTGTTTTGTTGTATTATTAACAGCTAGCTAGTTACCCTATAGTTACCCAAATTGTGACAATTACTAAAATTAAATATTATCCTATTAAACTTCAAAAGTGATACATCAATATTTTTTTAATTTCTTCCAACCTCCAATTTTCAAGGTATTTAATCAATATACATAATAATAAGTCTAGTGTCTAAAAGCTATGACCTAATTTTGCGAGAAAAAATAAAAAATAGCATGATGTAATAAGATTACGAGAAAATAGAAAAAGCTAAAACTAGCAACTCAATTATTCAATTTCCAACAGTCATTGGACGCAGAAAATAGGAGAAGATACAGGAGAGAGAAACAAGAGATAAGAAGGCAAAAAAAAATATCGTTGGCAATGCATTCATTTTCCCCTACACACAATTTAACAAGAAAAGAAGTGGGAAATCTTGCGCCGACGACCTGAAAAGTTGGTCGGAAAAAAATATTCCGGCAACTAAACCTCTCTATGAGATATAAAACGAAAAAAAAAACTAAATTTAATTGAACAAGTTCAGCAGCTTTGCCGGATTTTCGGACCGGTCTCCACAGGTCGTGGTGACCGACTCTTCAGAATTCAGGGAGGGACTGCCGAGCCGCCGCTCGATCTCCGGCAAATAGCCGCCTTTCCTACCGTGAAACCCCGGCGTCAGGCTGAGATCAAGATCAGCCAGCTGCATGACATTCGCCGCCTCATCGGGCAAACGGCGACGTTTCTGCGCATTGTTAGGGCTGCGCTGGAGCTTGAACATGTCGGTGCTGCACTCCGATGCGTCATCTGGCGCCGCCGCCGTCTCACCGCCACCGAAGAGCTCCGGGATCGGCCTCAAGGTGCCGCCGCGGAGCACGGTCTGGACCGCCGCCTGGCAGACGTGCCAGTTGCTGGTCCAGAGAAGCCCCACGGCGCCATTCACCGGGTTCACCGTTCTCCCCGCGGCTTCGAACAGCAGCGACTGAAAGAGGGCTGCAGCAGCAATTCATTTCAAGTCAAGAGGTGAGGAGAGAAACTGGTAAGAGAGAGAGAGAAAATGAGGGAGTTTGAAGATGACTAACCAGGCCTCTGGGATTCAGGGACGGCGGAGATGAACGACATGAGGCCGGCGCGGCCAAAGAATTTGGCGACGAAGACGGTGGCGTGGCCTTGCGCCTCCGTGCTGTCGATCCACTGCAAACATGGCCGGAGAATACAGGTCTCGCTGCAAC
This sequence comes from Plectranthus barbatus, assembly GCA_026898455.1. Taxonomy (NCBI): domain Eukaryota; kingdom Viridiplantae; phylum Streptophyta; class Magnoliopsida; order Lamiales; family Lamiaceae; genus Plectranthus; species Plectranthus barbatus. The sequence continues at coordinate 95,101 of JAPKLW010001869.1, read as the reverse complement.
CCTTCCGCAGCACACGGCATCCATTGCAACTCATCTCTCCCTCAGTCAGCAAACTTGTTTTCTTTTTGCAGATCAAGAATTTGTTTGAAAAGAGGAGACAAATGTAGAAAGGGAGAAGGTAACAGGGTAGCAGAGATGAGAATAAGTTGCATCTATATATATATATAAAGAGAGAAGTGGAGAACTGGGGAAGAGGAAGAGTGGGGTTGAAGTTTTAAGAGTTGTTAACTAGAGTTAACTAGTTAGCTGAGTTGAAGAGGAGTGGGTGGGTGGGTTGTGGCGTTTTGAGAGAGAGTGGTTGGGTTAGATTCCGAAGTATTGGGCAAATAGCGGCTCCAAGTTTCCGCGGATGCGCATCCCTCCACCGTTGGATAATACATATATGCCTAATGCCTGCCTTTGATATTATTCATACTCCTCTGATAACCTATCACTTCACTCTACATTTTCTCTCTATATATAACTACAAATATATATTTTATATATGTGTTTTGTGTAGACATGTAATCAAAATTTGTACAATTCCAGGGCCAGAAACAAGTTTTCCCACGAATTATTTCATCAATAATTTCTGACCAAAAATAACAAGAGCGTGAAAAATAAAATATCGTCAATTTGAATACTTGTGTGGTACCGGCCGCCTTTTCATTTTTCTTATTTTAAAAAAATAATAAATCTTCGTAAGCGATATTTTTATGAGCAATCTTTTTATTTTCAAATTGTGATAATAAGAAAAATAGACATTAAATACGAAATAAAAAGATATAAGGGGACTAAAAGTACATTTCAACATATATATTTTTTAATATTTACTCAATTATATATATTTTTTATTATTAAAAATCTAATGAAGCTCCTCACCAGTTTTTAAATCCACCATTATTGAAAGGTGTCATCAATCGAGTGACTTGAAAACCTAGTAAAAAATACTCCCTCCGTCCCGGGACAGTCGCAACGTTTTCCTTTTTGGGCCGTCCCGGGACACTTGCAACGTTTCCATTTTTGGCAAAAATTAACATTTTAATTACCCCTTAATTATGTTAAATTAAAACTTAAAATTTCAATTTTTTTTTTTTTTATTAAACCTAATTTTAAAAACCAAAAAAAACCTACCCCACCCCAACCCACCCCACCCGCTAATACCCCCCAATTCCCTCCCCCAACCTCATTCCTAACCCTAGCCGCCATCGTCGTCTTCTTCGTCCCCTTACCTCCCCTCGGCGATGGCGAGCTCCGACGGCTGGTTCAGCCCACGTCGGAGTCGTGGCAAGCCCTCGCGGCCTCGGTACTCCCTCCCCTCACCCCGTATATCCTATTTCACCTATATGGGTGAAGAAAACCCTAATTTAATTTCTCCACCCTCGCGCGCGCAGGTGGCTGACTCGGAGGGTTGGATAAACCCTCGAGCGGCTCCTTTCGACCTTCGCCGCCACCCTCTGCCCGCCGCTCTTCCGATGTCCGATGTTCGCCACCCACCCCCTGCGATGACTGACCCCAGGAGCTCGG
>JAPKLW010001869.1:52749-92645 GCA_026898455.1 Plectranthus barbatus | reverse complement strand
TTTCAAGCTGAGAATGGAACACCTTGTGCCTGTGTGCTTTTGGTTTTTACCTTTTGTGCCTGTGTGCAAGTGTATTTGTCCCTATGTGCTTCTGCAGCCTATGTAATGCCATTCTATGATGATTTGAGCTGAGAATGGACAAGTTTGTGCCTGTGTGCTTCTGGTTAATGCCATTTGTGCCTGTGTGCAAGCTGAGAATGAATAAGGATCATACCTTAGAGATCAAACAATCTCTAATCACATCTTTTGTGACTGATTCAATTGGTTTTGTGACTATTGTCCCTGCACATCTATTCTTGCTGTTTCTCTTTGCTGGTTCTGTGTATGTGAATGGGAAGATGCCTATTTTGCCATCGAATACTACATGCCCTTCATCTGTGATTATTGGTCTACTTACTGCAGACATGAACATAACCTTGGTAATGAACTTTTTACTCTTACAACTTCTGTAAGGGTCTTCTTCTCCTGGTGCTAAGTAATGCCTATGTGTGGTTTTGGTCATGTAGAACCACTTTTCATCTATATGGACTGTGTTATGCATTTCCATGAACTTGATGTTGTTATGTTCTCTATCTAACTGTAACGACTGAAGGCAAAACTTCAGCCTACTTACCTGATTTGAGGCAGTCAGTTCCGGTTTAATTGCATTGGTATGTGCCCTAATCCTGCCCTCTTTCACCCATCTCCCAACCGATGACTTACTTACCCCAAGCCCACTAGCAACTCCCCTTATTGTGCTTCTACTTGAGTATGTCATCCTTGACAACCTATCAAGGTCTAACTCTAAACTCCCTTGTTTTTTTACCCCTTTTTTCAGATTTTTCAAATGAATAAAACCTTGATTCTCTCTTTGTTTCTTTGCAGCTGTCCAAAGCCGATGAACGGTGGATCGGTGGACTCCGAAGATGTTGGTTGCAGAGGTGATCTTGCCCCTTAAAGGCTTACCATCCTTGCTGCCTTCAAGTAGAAATTGAACGAGCTCATTCCGCTTCGATTCCGAAAGCTCACGGCCTGCCTCCATTCCAATTCTTCTCTCGGCCTCTCTTTTTTTTTTTTTTGGATCGATGATGAATGCTTCTGAGATCAAATGTGTAGTGTTAATGCTCATGTGTTTGTAATGTGTTGATTTGTGTTGTAAATTCAAATTAGGGATTAGGAGCAAAAATGGCTCCAAATTTGTGATTTGATCAAAAGTGTTGTATTGATTACATGTAATTTTAAATTTAATTAGTGGATGTGATTTTTAGCATTTTTTAAAACTTTAATTAGCTAACTAATCTAACCCCACTAACTCATTAATCACTTTTTCTTAACCTCCGTGCCGGGTCAAACGTCTCAAGAGACCCGGGACGGAGGGAGTATAAAGTTATAGGCACTCAAAAGTATATTTGAATTTTTTTTCTTCAACTTTCAAATGAGCGAGGATAAAGAAAGAATACAATTTCAAATTTCAATAGACATGAATAATGCACACTAAAAAAACATGAGAAATGCTCAAATACCCATGGTAGATACGTGTTATTACATTCATATATTAATGTAATAATATAAAATCAGTAGTAGGATTAATTAAAAATTTTCTAAATATTTATAATTTATCTTTATTGTGAGCATATTAATACATGCGCACAGTGAATATTAATACTAATATTAAAGTATTTATGTGATTATATCTAGGATATATATATAATTCGTTGTGAAAAACAATGTACATTAGAAATGGAGAAGATACTAGGACACCTTATGGAACAATTTGAGAGTTTAGAATGGAATAATAATAATAATAAGGAAATTTTAATAATACACTTAGTATACTCATGTATATGATTTCATCGTCTAGTAATGAATTGTTATGAAAGGTTATAATATATTAATTTAATTGGAAGGACGTGTCGTCCTTATCCTACGACCTAGCCCTTCCAAAATATGGATGTTAATAAATTTATAAGCCCACGCCCACCCGCCTATCAAAATTGACTTTACTCTATCAAATAATCTTCGCATAGATTTGGTATGTCCGCTCCGAAAGTCTGTGATTATGTATTGTCACTTCAAAAATAATGAAAATAAAATTAATAAATAATTTTTTTAATTGTGATAAAATATACACTACAAAAAAAAAAAAAAAATTGTCTATATTGACGACATAAATTGTCACTATAAGTATGAATTTTGTCACTATATCATCTTAGTGACAATATTGTGTGTCGTCGCTATGTCGTGCCTACTGAATAGTGGCCAAAGGGTTTAGCGACGAACTATGATAGTTGTCACTATTGCTCTATTTTATTGTGACTATAAATTTCATCACTAATTCACAATTAATTAGTTACAAACTATAATCGTTACTAAAATGTTATGATATAACCACACAGATGTGTTGTCACTAAATAAATATGTCCAATACAATAATTATCACTAAAACTTTATAGTATTGTAGTATAATTTGTCGTCACTAAAATATCATGATATAGTCACACAGATGTGTAGTCACTAAATAAAGATGTTTTAGCCACAACACTAATTATCACAAAAACTTTGAATTTAGTAGCAAAATTTGTCGTCACTAAAACACCTAGTCATTGTTGACCAGATTGTCTGAACCCACCTCCTTGAATTGCACCCAACAGTTGCATCACACCTAGCCCGCTAAAATCAAGCCACAGCTAACCACCTGCACAACACCCAACCATTGAACCGCACCTAGCCTACCACCACCGAGCCGCAACCAACCATCGACTAGATCCACTAGCATGGTGCCACACCACGAGCAATCAGGACCCACCGAGCCATTATCACACCGCACCACACCACACCTATGAATAATCGAAACAATACACATAGTCATAGAAAAAATTAATATTTAGTGCTTCCAATAGGATTCGAACCCTTAACCTCTTACTTTAATCATTTATATCAATCCACTGCACCAAATAGTTAATTATTAATATTTTGGATAATTAATATATATAAGGTAATAGTGGTTATCTATCTAAACTTAATAAATTTATGGAATCTATTTCACACTTTATAAATTTAATTATTGACAACCTTATAAATTAGAAAACTACTACCCACATCAGTGAATTCAAAGAAATAAATGTAAAATGTCAATATTGATAAAATAAAGTTTTATACAATTTTATATTAAAAAATTACTACACAATATTTACTTTTACTTCATTATTTAGAATGTGCTGAAGTGGTAGTAATTTTTAAATTTATAAGATTAGTAATAATTAAATTTGAAAAAAAATAAGTTTTAATAAAAAATTTATAACATAAGATTTTAATTTTGTAATATCCCGAGATTTATTTAAGCTAGTTAATTGCTTAATAATTTAAGTAAAACAATTTTTTCTCCTCAAATTGTGCAATAAATTATTTTATTGCTAGCAAGAGTGCGATTAAATTTCAATTCGAGTTCTGAAAGCCGATTTCCTAAATCGAACTAAGTAAATGTTCGGAATTAAGTTTGGAAGAATATGAATCGATCGAATTAATTTTCGGAGACTTGTGGAAGAAGATAATAAATTTTGAAGGAAAATAAGAATATTTGGGAATTGAGTATTATTTCAATTATTTGAAGTTATTGGATTAAATGTAAACTAGATATATATGTAAGGCAAGGTTGAGGTGGTGTAAGGGTGGTATTATTTGAAATAATAGAAAGAAAAATAGGATTTTCTCTCATTCTCTCTCTCAACCATCGACACCCCCCAGCCCAAACCCATCTCCAGCAGCCACCTTCCCGGCAAAATTCCGGCCATCTCCGATCGCCGCCAGCCAAGCGACCACCACCATCTAAAATCTCTTCCTTGAAGCTTCGTTTCGAGCTAAAGTGGGCGTTGTGAGGACGAGTATCGACGGAGATATCGAAGAGAGAAGGTAGGTTGTCAACCACCTTGGATTTTCCGGGTTAAAGTTTAGATCTTTTTATTTCAGCTATAAAATCGAGTTTTTGGTGATTTATGATCTTCCTCATGTCGTAGGGAGTTGTTTGGTACCGTGTGCTTCGAGTTTGTCACCGGAAAAAGCGCGTCGTCTCCGTGAGGAAGAGAAATTTTGGTGAGCTTCACCCCTCTCCTTTTTACATCGTAATTTCGTGTTTAAAGCATGTATTCGTGTTCTTAGCGAGTCTAGGAACCTTGTAATATGTTTGCATGTGAAATCGGATGGGTATATTGAAGGATATGTTGAGTTTCAGGCCCTTTTTCCGGCGAGTTCGCGAAGAAGACGAGGCATCCCGAGCGGGATGGAAGCATCCCATTCGGGACACGTCGTGGCGAAGGCGAGCAGCAGCAGGGCACCCATCCCGCTCGGGATGGTTGTGTCCCGTTCGGGACGGGCTGCGGCCCTTTTTAAAAATGTGATTTTTGACCCGTTTTTGATCCGTTTCGAGTCGTTTTCGATTCCTGAATTTAATATATGATTATCCAAGCATGTTATGAGTATATTAAGGTATTAGTTATTCAATCGAGAGTCGGGTTTGGATTATTTTATTTAAAAGAAAGTCGGGGCATGTTTGAGTGTAAACATGTATGAAGTGTATGGCTAGAGTTGTCAATTTAGACGTTTGTCCTAGTTTGTCCATCCTAATCGATTACTTGGTATTAAATTGTAGGAAATTGATATAAGGAAGGATTAAGCTCAACCACATTAACGAAAAGACATCGTGTTGGGAAAGCACACTCCAGGTGGGAAACTATTTGAGTATAAAAGCAAAAACGTGTTTTCTTTTCTAAATGTGTTAAAATGTTTTATTTTTAAATGAGATGTTATGCATGTTCTGTGCTATTATATATGTCCTCTGTCGATTTCCATCGGCATAGAGTTATACTAATGAGTTTAGAACCAGGTTTGTGCTGAGCTAGAACTCATTAAGTTTGAAGTGGGGTGAAAAGCCCCCACAAATTGTGAAGTGGGGTGAACAACCCCCACATATTGTGAAGTGGGGTGCACAACCCCCACATTTTTATGAAGTGGGGTGAAAAGCCCCCAAATGTTTTGGATCCAGGAGTGGTTTTAAACGATCGGGCCTCAAAGGTAAATTCTGAGACTAGTGCACTTAGATGACAGTATGTTGAGTGAGTATTCATTCTTAACTGATCATCATAACTTGGAAGTTGGCCAAATTATAGTTACAACACTATAAACAAATATAATATCACGTAAAATAGCACGTGTGCAAATGAAAATATTTTGGATAACACGGTTTCTTTCAACAAAACCCCGTGTCTATCCATGTGAGTTGCATAGCATCCTTATATAAATGTATGTTTTCAGGCATGTTTTCCATTGGGTACATTAGTACTCAGCCCCTCGCATTATTTCTGAAACGTGCAGGTTGACCGCAATGGATGTGAAGGTGCAGGGTGTAAAGACCGAGCCATTTGTACAGATTTTGAAAAGGTTCTGTGATTTGCATCCTCATATGCATATCACACCACGCTTAACAAATACGTTGCACTACTCTGAAATGTCGTTTTACCTTCCCAATTGTAGATATTTTTGAAATGTTAACTCTTACTTCCATGGAAGTTTGTTTTTAAATTCTCAATTTATTTCTTTTACTGTTAAACGTGATTTGAAGCCGAAAAACCATGACCGTGACACGCCTCTTGTTGAAAAGGCTAGAAGGGGGTGTTACAAATTTATATTAAACATAAATTTTACATTATTATGTAATTGAAATTATAATTTAACTAAATTAAATAATTTAATATTTTGAATACGTAATAATTCATTAAAAATTCAATAATTTTTTTTTAATTGCATATATTTTTATATTGCATAATTAAATTTTTAATTCAATTTGGGTTTTAACTTAATGACACATTTAAAATCTTATCACCTTTAAATAAATTAATTTTTAATATAGTAATATAATCTTGAATCATATTTTAAATTTGATTAAATTTAATTACTTAATATATAAAGTCAATATTCAATTGCTATTTAATTGTCACGTCAAGAATTTTGTTTAAGATGGGTAAATATCACAATATTCTTAACCAAAAATGTAATGAAATTTTAATGGTGTTAGGTTGAGATCAAATTACTTAATAGAACATAACGTATGATATAATTTCATAAATTTGGAAGTATGAAATAGAATTTCATAAATTTTAAAAGTTTTAGATATTACGTAACCAAAAGCAAATTGATGCTTATAAAAGTCATTAATAATGAACTAATGGATTTTATTAAATTTTGAAATCTTGTTAAAACGTGTCGAATTTAGTGATAATATATTAAATTATCACTATTTATAATTTATTGTGATAAATTTGTTTACTGTCACAATAAAATTATTTTAGTAACGAAAAAAAGTTATTGTCACTGACTTTAGTGAAGGTAAATACTAATAACATATGAAATTGTCACAAATTAAAAAAATTGTGATGAAAATATTAATTGTAGCTAGAATAATCTTTTTAGTTACAAAAAATTTATTGTCACTAACATTAGTGACAATAAATATTGACAACTTATGAAATTGTCACAAATCATATTTTTTGTGACAAGAAAATTTATTGTTGCAATAGATATGTTTAGTCACAAAAATATTATTGTCACTAACTGTAGTGACAATAAATATTCAAAACTAATAAAATTGTCACAAATCATATTTTTTGTGACGAAAGAATTTATTGTTGCTATACATATAAGTTTAGTCACAAAAATATTATTCTCACTAGTTTTAGTGACAATAAAAACCCGTGACTAATAAAATTGTCACAAATTGTATTTTTTGTGACAAAATGCAGAATTGTTACCGTAAATGTATTTTTAGCCACAAAAATCTAAATGTCAGTGACATTATTGCCACTATACCTAGTTTTCTTTTTGTAGTGATAGTGTCCGAGTTTATCACAACACTTGTTAAAGTTTGATCAAGGTGTAACATAAAATACAGGGATAAATAATGCACATTGGATAAAAATTGTTCTTGGGTTTATTTCTAAATCTCAGATTGTCTCGTGGCGAAAGTGATTTATGATAAAACTTAGTTTTTACAAAGGAAATCAAATAACATAAAATACATTAATTTCTTCTAAGTTCACTCCATAAAATAAATTCGGTCACAAGACTTACTAACCAACTACACGACTACAAACAATACGTCTTCAATCGTTAGATTCATTTTCCGGAGATTACCTCTATATTAATTCAGTGATCTTCGTATGGTATGAATAGTAAGGGTGAGAAAATATGGAACTTGAGACTTTCTCTTAGGTTTGTAAATCAATCGCATAAGAGTCTTCAAGTCTCAACCTTCCCTTTTATTCTTTATCTACCTTGGAGCACCGAGCACACGATCACACACCCCACGTATGCACATCTTCAGTCGTGTGTTGTGTTTTCTTCCCACGTTCACTCGCTCAGTGAATAAAATCAAATAAACTACTTACAAACTCACGTTAGTAGTGATTAGCTTGTAAAGCGCTCACCTGAAACTAGGAGCAAATATATACTCAAAATAGGAGTAAAAAAAATATTCCTAAAAAATAGGGATTAATTATAACCGATTTTTATTAAACATGTAGGAAAATAGGAGTAAAAAAAATATTCCTATATTAGACATTGATGTTAAATTTAAAAAAGTTTAATTAATAACAGAAATATCTAAAATTATCAAATAGATTAATAATTATATTCTTTAAATAAACAAATAAAATAAAAGTTTGATCCATAAAAAACTTAGAGATTTGTACACATGCATATATGATGTGAATTTAGCTTTTGAATCTTATATGAACTAATAAAGTGTTTATAAAAACTTAAAAACAAACATAAAAACTCAATTTAATATCAAAAGTAAGAATCTATCAAAGTTTTTTTGCAATTTAATATTTGGCATGCTCGGACAGATTGCAAGTATATAATTTATGGGAAGGTCTCAGGTTAGGCACGCCTAAACGGTTTAGACGGGTTTTATCTATTAATTCAAGCCAAATCCATTTAATATACTCTAATTGGGGATTAATAAATCCTATTTGGGATGGGTGAACCCATTTGAGTATGGATAAAACTCGCGTAAACCGTTTAGGCGTGCTTAACTCAAATTTTTGCCATGATTTATAAGATAATTAATGTGTTCGAAGTTTAAGTGTAAAGAATAAGTTATCTTGATTCAAGAGAGATAAATCTAGATTTTATAAATTAATAAGATCATCTAAATTAAATTATAAAATAAATCTTCTTTATATAACTAGAATTCTAGATGTTATCGTTGAATAGCATACATTATGACTTTCTTGTAACAAAGAAAATATCATGAAAAAAACTATTCAATATTGAAATTATAAAATTGAAGCGATTATTATTTAAAATATCTATATATATAAATAAAAAAGTGATGGCATTATTATTATCTTGGGATGGTAGTATTTTTTTCAATTATTTTAGGGTAATAGGGAGTTTTGTAATCATGAATTAAGAAAGAATATCACATGATTCTAATATTCATGAAGGCCCTTGGCATTTCTTCAAATCTCTAATGGTTTTAAAAGAATCATCGACAACACGAAGCGTTCATCAAGAAGTTTTTTATTCTTTTAAGGTATGGGTCCAACTTCACAATCTACCATTCATTTGTATGCATTACGCTGCAATTAAGGAACTCGGCTCCAGCTTAGGAGAAGTAGAAGAAGTAGAACTATGAACTTCTGGCCTCGCAACCCCTGATCAAACTCCAAGAATCTTGGTGCTGTATAAGTTCTGATTATCCTATCTCTCTCATCAACCAGATTTTCCAAGTCAACTTTCGGCTCAGGAATTCTGTCAGCCATCTTTCTAGCTCTTTGCTTTCTTCTGTTCTTTCTAAAAGTTCTCTCTATCTCTGGATCAGATAGAAATATTTCTCTGATTGTCTCCTCACTCATACACCGCTAGCATTCCCTACAATTATAGAAAAAGATTAGTTTCCTACAACTTCAGTCAACCAACTGTGCATGCAAATTCAAACAATAAAATAGCATACAGACTCAATATCAATCACTCCCCGGCAATGGCGCCAAAAACTTGTTGTTGTGCTAGTAGCTATTATAATTATAAGCAAGTGCACGCATGTCTAACAAGTAATACAGATCTAAGTCCAGCTATCGTACCCAAGGGAGTGAAAATCGTGCACATTCTATTGCTTGTAAATTAATGGGGTTTTGTGATTTCTTCAAACTAAAATAACAAGAAAGCATATAAAATGAAACCAAACAGTGCTAGAACAATTAATAATGTTTCTTCCCACAAAATAATCATAAACGGGTAGACTATGGTTTTAAAATCAATGATAAAATGCACTCGGGTTATTGACCTTTGTTTATCTACTCTCTTATATGCTGCAGCATTGTTCAAGCATCAACTATGGTTCTTACAACCACACTCTTTTCTGTCTAGACTATTGTCATAGCGCTAGATCTATGTTTTCTTGCTAACCTTCATATGTCTATGATAGATTTTACCTTCAAACAAGTAGTTTCAGAACAGGGGTTCTTGCAAGTCTTAGAATCCATGTATGTCTACACTAGAGATTAAGATTGACCACGATTCCCTCATCCTAGATCTCCTCTCGGTCTCACTAGGTGAGATCTCTACCTGCCACTGTCGTGTTTAGATAGACAAACAAACCATAATCGAAGTCAACACCAGATTTAACGCGAGAACAACCTCAACATATATTCAAGAAGAAAAACCAGTCAATAACCCGAGCTTAAAAGGTTTAGCTCATGCTTACAAAGGATAAAAAGCAAATAACATTCAAGTTCATAAATCTAAACATCAAAATACGTAGAAAATATTAGAAACTGCAAAATAAAGATAAACTATTCAGGTTTGTTGCAATGTCTACTTTTGCTTTTCACGAACTCCTCGTTCTCCCTCTCAAACTCCTATGTTGATTTTTTTGCTTGTCGTTAACTGTTGTCCTATGTGCCTCTCCTTTCTTTTCTGAAAATATCTCTCTTGTCTCCCTTCAGCTTCATCCAAGCCTTACACGTGGCTCCTCAATCTGCCTCCCAGTTCTGACAGTTCTCCCTGGTGACACGTGTCCTACTTTTGGGACAAAATCTGAAAAGTGCTGAGATCCTGTCTGCTGTGGTCCCGGATATTCTTCATTAGAGTTCTGGCCATGCTGCTCCTATGCTGCGACATCATGTCAATCCTTCTTGCTCTTGTCATGCTCCAACATAGTGAAACTTGTGATACTATTCAAACAATTCTTTTCGCAAAAACTCATAATTAACACCAAACTTCATAATATACCTAAATTTAATAGACTAACCAAATAACCTATATTAAACCATTTATCCTATAAAACAAGACTATTCTAAGACATAATTAATTAAGTTTGACACAAAATAATAACTCTTTAAGAGAGTTATCACTACCGCCAAAGCAAAACAAGTGCTACAAATGCAAAGTGATAAAACTTACCCCTATGAAGATATACTGGGGGACTCTTCAACATCTTCAGAACCCACGACCCTTGATGGTGGAAGTTGTATGGCTATTGAAGTGGAGGTCAATACTCCCAAGGAAAGCACAAACATTGGTACCGGATTTCAAGTGCCCACCTTCTCTGCGGCTAATGTCTCCCCAGACCTTTTCTTTATATGTGAAACTAAGACTAATGGGTACTATAGCACAAGGTGGAAATCTATTCTGGAGTTCGAAGGTTGTTTTGCAGTTAATTCTTGTGGAAGGAGTGGTGGACTTATGTTATTTTGGAGAAGCTCAATCAAAAGTTTAAATTCACTCTTTTTCTAAAGGCCATGTTGATTTTATTATTGATTCTGACACCCCAACATGGAGATTTACAGGATTTTATGGTAACCCAAACAAGAATTTGAGGAAATTCTCGTGGTGTCTGTTAAGAAAATTAGCAAATCAACCAATGGGAAACAACATTGAGTGGATTATTGGAGGCGACTTCAATAAAATAAAATATCGAGAAGATCAGATTGGGGGCCGGCCAAGATCATTAAACCAAATGAATGAGTTTAGAGAAGCCCTTGAAGATTGTGGCCTATTTGATTTCCCTGATAACCAGTACAAATGGTCCTGCAGCAACAAGCGCAAAGGAGATAATAATGTCAGAGCAAAAGTGGATCGGTTCTTTTCTAATCTTTATTGGAGGCAAAATCATGAATCACATTTGATTCAGGCTCTCGACTGGTATGGTTTAGACCATAGACCGATATTGCTCGACTTCAACTTAAGATATTTCTCTTCCAAATAGAGGGCTAGGAAGCGGTTCCATTTTGAGGAAAAATGGTTTCTTGATGAAGAGTTTTTTCCCAACTTTATATCCAATTGGGAGAATTATGATATCAATTCAAATTGGACCACATGTTCCCAGCATTGCAGAAGACACTTAATTAGATGGGCCACCAACCGCTTTGACTCTACCTCAAAGGAAATTAAAGACCTCAGAAAAGAGAGAATCTCACTTCTCAACAGTCCTTCTTCTAAAATTATTGTTGAAGCTCTTTCCCAAGTTGACAGAAAGCTGGAAAAACTTCTTGATATTGAGGAAGCCCACTGGAAGGCGCGTGCAATAACCAACTGACTTAAATTTGGAGACAAAAACTCTAAATATGTTCATGCCCATGCTACAGGAAGGAGACAACAAAATTTGATCAAGGAACTTGAAAATCACGAAGGCACTCTTGTCACCAAAGAAGAAGATAAGGCAAAAGTTATCAAAGAGTACTTCCAGACCCTCTACACGAACTCTTCAGTTAGCTACTCAAAGATGAGGGAAATTTTGAATACCATTCATGCTAAAATTAGTTGCAGCTCATTCAAACTTTTGGAGGAACCATTCACTAAGGAAGAAATCAGAGAGATCGTGTTTTCTCTCCACCCATCAAAAGCTCTTGGTCCGGACGACTTTCCTGGCATCTTCTTTATTAAACTATGGCCTATTATTGGAGACCTTGTTATTGAGGAGGTGCTGGAGGTCCTCAATCAAGGAAAGGATATCTCTCAGTGGAATGACACTAACATTGTCTTGATACACAAAACTCCAATGACACTAACATTGTCTTGAAGACTGTGTTGAATGAAATCATTGATCCGAATCAAAGTGCTTTCATCCCTGGACGGCTCATCACTGATAATATCCTCATAGGCTATGAATGTATGCGCATCATCCGCCAGGAAAAAGGGAAAGATAATGGCTATGCAGCGCTAAAACTTGATATGAGCAAAGCTTTCGATCGTGTCGAGTGGCCCTTCATTAATGATCTACTGAACAAGTTTGGATTTCCTCAAAAATTTATCTGCCTTATCATGAATTTCATCTCCTCGGTCAAGTATTCTTTTGTACTGAATAATAGAGTCTATGAAGACATTAGACCTATGAGAGGACTTCGACAAGGGGACCCTCTCTTTCCGTTGCTTTTCATTCTCTGCACTCAAGGGCTCTCCTCCATCATCCACGCTCAGGTAAACTTGGATAATATAAGAGGGATCAAATTTGGAAAAGCAGGGCCTTCAATCTCTCACCTTTTCTTTGCAGACGATAGTCTGCTCTTCTTCAAGGCGAAGATTGACGACTGCAAAAGTATCAAGTCCTACCTCCTCACTTATTCTGCAACATCAGGTCAACTTATAAATTTCAATAAATCAGGAATCTCATTCAACCTTGCAGTCCCAGTTGTAGATCAAGAGTTAATTCAAAACGAGTTCAGGATTCAAACAACGAATGGACACGCGGTGTACATGGGCCTCCCCACCTAATCCATGAAAAACAAGAGACTTCAGTTCAGTTATATCAGAGACCGTATTCTCAAAAAACTGAATTCTTGGAAAAACAAGCATCTTTCAGCCGGTGGGAGAGAAATCCTCATCAAAGCTGTGATTCAAGCCATTCCAAATTATTCTATGTCTTGCTTCAAGATTCCTAAAACCATCCTTGAGGACATTAACAAAGGCAACTGCTAGATTTTGGTGGGGAGATGACGAGAATCATTCCAAAATACATTGGTCGAATTGAAAATCCTTATGTCAACCAAAAGATAGAAGAGGAATGGGGTTCAGTAATATTGAAAGTTTTAATAAAGCTCTCCTTGCGAAGCAAATTTGGCTCTTTTGGACAAATCCAAACTCATTGGCAGGGCAAGTAATGAAGAATAGGTACTTCCCCAATTGCTCAATTATGGAAGCACCAGTTTATACTAACTCTTCTTTTATTTGGAGGTCCCTGGTGTGGAGTCGTGGTCTGGCAAAAGAAGGAAGCGCTGGAAATTCTGAGATTGGTTCCGGTGAGCGAAGTCATATGATCTGGAAGCTTTCTAACAATGGTAAGTTTTCCGTAAAATCTGCCTACCTCCTTGATACAGGGTATTTTAAAACTCCAGATCACCAATCCACAAAACCATTGGAGATGTGGAACAAGTTGTTCTGGAACTTAAAAATTCCTCCTAAAGCTAAAATATTTTTGTGGAGAGCCACCAAAGATTTCCTACACACAGAGTATAACCTGAAAACCCGAAAGATTGGGAAGTCGGTCTTCTGCGCGAGATGTAAAATGGAAAAGCTACTACTGCTCATTGCCTTCTCTTCTGTCCATTCATTAAAAATTGCTGAAAGGATAGTGAATTTTGGACTCATATGAAGAAATTCAAAGGGCTTCCATTCCAGCAACTTTGCAAAAGATTATATTTCTCTCTCTCAAAAGAAGATTTTGAAACTTGGGAAATTTTGGCATGGATGATCTGGAACTACATTTACTCTACCAAGTTTAACCCTGAAGAGTGTTTTGAAGGGATTCGTGAACTGAATCACGAAGTCCGTTTGCCAAGGATCGTTAATTGGAATATCAAAAATAAATTGCTATGCCTATGATTATTCCTAGCATGCTCCTATTGATTATGTATAAGGGGGTTTATGCGGAATACCTGGATTGTAGAATCCTAAAGAACGATTTGCGTAGAGATTTGATCCTCGATCGTTTTCCCACGCACAAAGATTTATTCCTAACAGATCAAGGAATTAAATCTATGAAAATAAAACAATATTTTTGAAAACAAAGAGGGAGAGAAGAAAGAAGATCCTCCTGGTCTGATCTTCTGATTTGTATCCCAACTCTAATCCGAATATCTGGTGAAGATTCCCTTTGGATTCCTCGCCCGGTTGAGAAGCAGAATTTCCTCCTCGTTTCTCAAATCTAGTCGATCACCACAGCTCCCAAAATATGGTTTCCTGTGTGCAACATATGATCTTGTGGTGTGTTGAGATCTAAGGCCAATTTATAGAAGAATACTGGACTTCTATTGGGCTTGAGTTTCATGGGCCAGACCAGGGACCAGAATGCAAATAGCAAATGAGGCCTATCAATTAATTAATTCCCATATTCAACCCAGAATATAATTAATTATTTAAAATTGATTCATTCCACCAGGGAATCAATACTATCCTACCTATTTGCTACCACGTTTTGAGGTACGGGTTGCATGGGCTCGGTTTATCCCCACATTTAAGATTACAGACATTTGTTAATTAATTTAAGCTCTAACAAGCTATTAAATTAATTAACATCTTATATTCCTGAGTCAATCCACTCAAACATTTTTACTTATGCTTGAAATTAATCAGCCTGCAGGATTTTAGCATAACGAACCTTTTGAGCTGCTCAGGGAATGTCACCATCCTATACTAGATGTGGTTACCTAGTTCCGGTACCAGACAGTCATACACAAACTGCTATCACCCAAGATACAGATATACAAGCTCAACTAGAGCCTTTCATTGCAACTCAAAGTGATACACAATCTGCATATACTTCCGTACCTTCATTTAGGTTTAAGATCTCATCATGCCATAGAGATATGGATTCTTTTAATGTCAGATAAAAGAATCGATCTCAACTTAGGTCCTTATCAATGAGTGCCACACACCAGCATACCAAGCCATCCAAGATAAGATGCTTATTACCGCGTATGATGCAGCCTACACCGACAGTTTATCCTGGAATAGTCTCAGCGCTGTGATAACCATTTATATCTCGTTAGGTCAAACGATCCATACGATCTTCTATGATCTCCCTATCGACGAGATAAGAGGATAATTGCGTTTGTGACACATGTTTGTTAATTCAGACAGGAGAAGAACATACAACATTTATGATTCCCAGTATATTAACCAATCGACCTTGTACATAATATACCAATCATAATGCTTTCAGTATATAAATCCATCAATCTCCCACTTATACTCAAAGCATTATACAGGTGCTTTCCAGAGTATAACGCGTCTAAAATAATCTAGCTATTACATCAATCATTCTACGTGGCTGGCTTTGCCCTCAGCCCAAGGTTACGTACATGCATCTCGTAGACCTTCTGAGGCAGAGATTTTGTGAATGGATCTGCTAGATTATATTTTGTATCAATCTTCTCTATTAGCACATCACCCCTTGTTGCGATTTCTCGTATAATATGGTACTTCCTTTCAATGTGTTTTGTTGCTCTGTGAGTTCGTGGTTCCTTTGAATTAGCCACAACTCCCGAATTATCACAATATACCGTGATAGTCTTGGGCAGCTTAGGAATCACATCCAACTCCAGAAGGAAGTTTTGAAACCATAATGCTTCTTTCGAAGCTTCAGAAGCTGCCACATATTCTGCTTCCATGGTGGAGTCAGCAATGCACTTCTGTTTTGCACTCCTCCATGATATGGCCCCACCTCCCGATGTAAACACATAGCCAGAGGTGGACTTCTTTTCGTCTCGGTCTACCTGGAAATTCGAATCAGTATAACCCAAAGGGCACAACTCCTCACTCTCATAGACGAGACAATAGTCTCTAGTCCTTTTCAAGTATTTGAGTATGTGCTTTACCGCGGTCCAATGCGCCTGTCCAGGGTTAGACTGGTATCTTGCTACCATGCCTACATCAAAGTAGATATCTGGCCTCGTACATAGCATTGCATACATGAGGCTCCCCTTGGCTGATGCATACGGCACGTTGCTCATCTCATCTTTCTCCTTTTGTGTCACCGGATACTGATCCTTGGAATGATGTATGCTATGTCTGAAGGGTAACAGACCTTTCTTGGCAGTTTGCATGCTGAAACGGGCAATCACAGTATCCACATATGACCCTTGAGACAAGATCAGCATCCTCTTATTGCGTTCCAGCAATACTTTTACCCCTAGGATGTATCCTGCCTCCCCAAGGTCCTTCATATGAAACTGTTCGGATAACCGATAATACTTCCACATTGTCGCCAAATAGGAGAATATCATCTACATAAAGTGCAAGGAACACCACGCTTCCGATAACACATAGACGGTACACGTAACTCTCGTTTGAACATTGTGAAAATCCATAGGATTTAATCACTTCATCAAAATGCAGATTCCATGACCGTGAAGCTTGTTTAAGTCCATACATCGACTTCCTTAGCTTCCAGACCAAATGTTCTTCACCCTTCTGCACATAACCTTTTGGCTGTTGCATATAGATGTCCTTACCTTCTTCAAGGTACCTGTTTAGAAACACGGTTTTGACATCAATCTGCCAGATGTCTAGGTCCTTATGTGCTGCTATGGCTAGGAGTATACGAATGAACTTAAGCATGGCTACCGTTTAGAAGGTCTCGTCATAGTCTACACCTTCTTTCCGACTATAACCCTTCGCCACCAGCCTTGCTTTGAAAGCTGTAATTTCACCATTCGCTCCTTTATTTCTTTTGTATACCCATTTGCACCCTATGGCTCGATAGCCATCTGGCAAATAAGTTTTTTGGTATACATCCATAGCCGTAATGGATTCTATTTTCGAATCCATGGCGATCAGCCATTTGTATGCATCTTTATCAGATACAACCTCATTATATGTCCAGGGATCGGTATCATCCAGTCCGTTTTTTAGGATCAAGTCAGAGGACTCTCCCACAAACATATACCTCTCGGGTTGGTGGACAACCCTCCCACTTCGACTAGGCATCTGAACCGTGTCAGTAGTTGGCACAGTACCCGTTGGTCCCATACCTTGCATTAGTGGCAGTGTTGGTATTGCCTCACCTATTACAGGTGGATTTACCACTACATTGGGCTTTCCTGATGGAATCACTTCCTTATCCTCGAGCTCGTGGAGGATAATTTCACTCTTGTATCTGTGGTTTCTTAAATATTCGTCCTCCAAGAATCTTGCATTTGTACTGATAACCACTTTCTAATTCTCAGGACAATAAAAGTAACCACCTTTCGTTTGCCTGGGATATCCTACAAACAGCTTCAGCTTACACCTACTTTCTAACTTATCAGGTTCCTTTGTCAGCACATATGCTGGACAACCCCAAACCCTCACTCTGTTCAAAATCGGCTTTTGCTCATACCAGAGTTCTAGAGGCATTTTAGGAACTGATTTAGAAGGTACCAGGTTAAGCAGATAGGCCGTTGTCTCCAAGGCATATCCCCAAAACGAAATCAGCAAGCTTGCGTAACTCATCATCGATCTGACCATTTCCAAGAGAGTTATATTTCTTTTTTCTGCTACACCATTTTGTTGAGGGGTTCCTGGTGCAGTCCACTGGGATGTAATCCCGTTGTCTGACAAGTACTGCAAGAACTCGTTACTGAGGTATTCTCCACCACGATATGATCGTAGTGTCTTGATAGTCTTACCTAGCTTCTTTTCTACCTTAGTCCTATACTCTTTGAATTTCTTAAAGCATTCAGACTTGTGTCGAAGCAAATAGACATATCTGAATCTTGAGTAATCGTCAATGAATGTGGCGAAGTACTCATAACCTCTACGAGCTTGCGTGGACATTGGTCCACATAAGTCAGAGTGGATCAATTCCAACACATCTTCTGCTCGAGACTGACTTACCTTAAAAGGCCTGGTCGTCTTCTTTCCCTCTATAGAGGATTCACAGATTTGATGCGGTACCACTTGAAAAGAATCCAAGAGCCCATCGCATGCTAATCTTTTAATCCTCTTTAGATTGATGTGACCTAGTCTCAAGTGCCAGAGATATGTTTGATCCTCATAGGAAGAAAACTTTCTCTTTAAATGATTATTATTATTGGATGAGTTTGCAACATTCACAGAAGATTTATGCATACAATCAATGAGATAGAGAGAGTCAGTCAGTTTACCACGACAGATAACACCGTTATTCCCAATGATAGAAACTCCACTATCAAAAATAACTGAATATCCATTACTAAATAACTTGGAAACTGAAATTAAGTTCCACCGAAAAACTGGCACATATAAAACATCTCTCAAAATAAAACAATTTTTTCAAAGCATAAAGTGAAATCTCCAATGGCTACTGCTGAGACTCGTTCTCCGCTGCCCATTGAGATAGTAATCTCGTCATGCTTCAGCTGACCTGTCGGCCTGAACCCCTGCAAAGTATAACAAACATGATCAGTAGCTCCAGTATCCACTACCCAAGAATGGATAGAAACCGATGCTAAACATGTTTTCGTTATAAATGCACATGACGTACCTTGTCTACCCGTGCTAGGCACTAGACAATCTACTTCACTTCACTTGCGTTTGTATGGCCTGGTGATATTTTCTGCCAGATCAACTTCATCTAACCATTTAAGCATTTCTTTTGCTTCAGCAACTGTCTTGTCAAAAGCTGACAAAGTTGGAGCAAACTCAGATGTTATCATGTCAGATTCTTCTCACAACAGGCCCCAAGTAACCCATAAAGAGGAAACTCACGCCTGGTACCGAGAGACTTGATAAAATCATTATAAGAATCAGATAGAGAGTGCAGGACAATATTTATTTCTGCCCGCTTGCTAATTTGTCCACCTCTCTTTCTGTACTTTCTCATAATTCTCATCATACTGATGAAGTGCAGAATAACCGAACTCCCTTCAGTCATTTTCTTCCAGACCAGGTCCTCTACAAGATTATAACTGACAGTTTGTAATACCCCAAATCTATATTTATGTTTATGGATTTAATTTTGGGCCTTTTATTAGATTAAAATGCTTTTTTGGCTTTTGAAATACTGAGGACTTATAATATTTTTTATTTAGTTGGGCTTTTTGGGCCTTAAGCCCGATAAGCTACGAATTTAATTTAAGGCCCAACTCTAGCTGAATCGAGGCGAGGGAACCCTCTAGAATATAGTATTATTCGATACGAGTCTATAAAATTTTAGTTTACGAATTTTGGAATTGGTTTGACCATATTATTAATTTACTTATGTAGGCCCAAACCCAAGACAACAAGTTTAGAGTGATCTTATAGAAAATAAAGCTTCAGCTTTAAGCTAAGAGGTGGGTGATTTCTAAACCTACACGTGGCTTTCATTTTAAAACCGTGTTTATTTTATAAAATTCATGTCCATGTCAAGCATGCTCTCAAATGTCTTCAATATGCTATGGATTGTATGAACTCTAAGGATATCCGAATATGGCACTTCGGTGCAAATATGGCACTTCGGTGCAACTATGTTGCTTTCAAGCACAAATATATGTTATGATGTGATCACATTGAGTTCAATCCATTATGTTCTTCAAAGTTATGATATGGGCTTGTTATGCCATATGATATGTTAAATATTTTAGCATGCACAATCTTTATGACTGGACAATATTGTTTCAAGCAAATGGAAATGCCCACTGAGTGCCCTTTGCGCTCAACCCAAATATTTTTAATAATTTTCAGGTACATGACGAAGGCAGCTGCCGTGGTGGACGATGGGACCAATCCTTATACTTTTGAACAGTTGACTTATTCTT
Organism: Plectranthus barbatus; assembly: GCA_026898455.1. Lineage (NCBI taxonomy): Eukaryota > Viridiplantae > Streptophyta > Magnoliopsida > Lamiales > Lamiaceae > Plectranthus > Plectranthus barbatus. Next base: position 72,918 of record JAPKLW010001869.1, on the reverse strand, counting down.
TTGCCTCGTCTAGTCAACTTTCGATGTATATAACAACTCTTTTATTGCTAAGGAATTGGTCAAACTTATATGATTGTATCTATGCTTCCGTAAATTAGAACTCTTGAACCTATGTCGTTGTATCTTTTGTAATGGCCACCTGGTGCCCTTGAATTGAATGTGATTGTTGATATCGATGAAATATGTTCTATGTTTATTGGTTATTTTTAATTAGTCAATGTATTGATCCTTTTGTTGACTAATAAATTGTTGCACCAGCTTCAATTGGTCTTTTATGTTCTTGACACTTGATTGTTAATTGAATCACAATTTTTATATCCAGGTTATTATTAGTTCTTTGACTTGTCAAATGCAACTCTTATTTGGCATTTTGACTAGTAAACTTCAAACATACTTATTGTGATTCGTCCAGGTGTCAAATTGATATAAAAACAAAAAGAACTATTGCAATTTTTCTTTATTTTCTTTCTTTCTTTCTTTTGTGTCTCTTCGGTAGTGTCCGGATCCTACTTCTGGGTCGGGGTGCTACACAGTTCGTCTCACCTTCCCATATACTTTCACAAGGTCCCTCCATATCTCAACAGTAGACTGGTACTTCTTGTATTTTAGCCTTAATTCTCTAGGCAGACTCTTCATGATGAGAGTGCGGGCAAACTCATCAGAAGCTTTCCATCTTTCATAGAATCCTCGCTCATAACCAGTACAGTTCCAGTACTTGGGAGATAGAGGGTCCATGTAAAGTACACGGGCATGTTTTGCAGTGCAGAGTATTTCCATGAAGCAAAACTTCCACTCAGGAAAATTCGGACCAGTCAAAGGGTTTGATGTCAACAAGTTAATTATATGAGCAATAGACATGTCTGAAAACAATAAATTAAAGCAGAAATTAAAACATAGTCGCAAACAATTGAAATAATTAAATATTGAAACTTTATGATAAAACAATATTAATATTTCCTTCAATTTGCCTATGTATTACTATTGCAAGCCACACACTGCATCTTTCAATTCCAGTCCTTTAATTCCAATCCATGTCCGGGTTCCTTAGACAAATGGAATTAATAATTGGAAACTAACTTAAGACCATATTATCCTACTGAGCAGGGACAGGACAAATGAGTTATACTCTGGACAATATCTAAGCTAACTTACCACCAAAGCCAACCCTCCCATATAAGGATCTACTAGGACACACCTAATCCCTATAATAAGGTTGTCTCATTTAATTCAATCCCTAGAGAACTTATGAAAATTCAATACGCAAGCTACACATGTAGACGTTTACGCATGAACTACCACTTCTCACATGAAATAAATGTTTGTTTTAAGAAATCCTATCTATTAGAACTTATGAATAATAAATTAAGTAAGCTACACATGTAGACGTTCACCTAATAAATTACCCACTTCCAATAAAGGATCGCTTTGTGGAGGTCTTATTAAATTATGAGCTTAGTAATTTTAAATTCATAAGGTTCAATTGCACAGATTATTTTATGTAGCCATAATTATAACATTGCTAAAATTCTATCATGCAAAGCATGAACCCCGAATTTATAATTAATTACATAAAATAAATCACATAGCATGCTTTAAAGCTGTAAATAAAAGTTGTAAATGTGCTCCTATTATCTACAACATGCTTATATGATGCGCAATTAATATAAACACATATATCATGTGAAGACAGATAATAAAACAAATAAAAAATGTCCTCGTGGCCCCATGATAAAAAAAAATTCTAACTATTACATGTTGGAATTATTTTTACAGATCTTCGACTGGGCTCCCACTACTTGGACTGTGATCTGACTTTATTTTCTGAATTTGGGCCTCCAAGGTTTAATCCATCAGAAAATTGTACAACTGGGCCAGTTAACCAAATCGCAGGCCTAGGGACACATTGCAAGCCCAATAGCCCGCGAGAACTTGGCCCGACGAGTCACCACCGGCGAACCACTGCCCCCGGCGACCCGCCGCCACCATGAGGGCTCTCGGGATTGCGCAGCAACCATGCACGTACGTGCATGGTTACAGGCTTACAGCCCGCGATTCCGCCTCCTCCGGCCGTTGCCCGCTTCGCATGCCGCCGCCCTGGCTTGCCCCGATCGTCGCCCGAACCACCATGCACCATCTTCTCCACCGTCGGCATCCTTTGGCTCACCTGAATCACGCAGGAGACGAGACCGGAGGCTCACACGAACCCACCGCCCATCCCCAACCCACGACCCCACCGTCGCGAGCCGCGCCTGCCGCCGCCGAACGCGCGCAGGGCTGCACGGGTGCCACATGCGCGCGCGAACCCTAGGGTCCACCACATCGCGCGAGCCCTGTCGCGCCCTGCCCACTGTCGATTGCCATCCCGGCCAGGTGGCCGCCTCCCCGCGTCGCCATCCCAGGGCCGCTACACCGTGCCTGCCGGCTATTGCCTGTCGCGCGCTGGAAACCTAGGGTTTCCGCGTGGCTGCGCAGTTGTCGTGGTTGTCGTGCGCCATCCCCGCCATGCCCTCACCGTGCACGGCCTGCTGTCGTGCCGGCGCTGTCGTGCACCATCGTGCGGCCCTTCGTTCTTCATGTTCTTTGTGTTCTTCATGTTCTTCGTTCTCCGTTTTACAGATTTAATTTTGAAAATAAAAGATTACATTGAAAAATCCTAATTATAATTTAAAATCTAAATCTAACCACGGGTTTATCTCGTGGGTGAAAAACGAATCCTTATAAAAGGGCGGATTAACCCGAGAACCACGAGGATGAAAAACATAACATACAATCCATAAAACCCATGCAATCATTTAATAATAAGTATCATGCAAATCATAGGCAATATTATTTTTTCCGATAGATCCAATTAATTCAACCTAGCTCTGATACCAATTGAAGGGATTCGTGAACTGAATCACGAAGTCCGTTTGCCAAGGATCGTTAATTAGAATATCAAAAATAAATTGTTATGCCTATGATTATTCCTAGCATGCTCCTATTGATTATGTATAAGGGGGTTTATGCGGAATACCTGGATTGTAGAAACCTGAAGAACGAGTGCGTAGAGATTTGATCCTCGATCATTTTCCCACGCACAAAGATTTATTCCTAACAGATCAAGGAATTAAATCTATGAAAATAAAACAATATTTTCAAAAACAAAGAGGGAGAGAAGAAAGAAGATCCTCCTGATCTGATCTTCTGATTTGTATCCCAACTCCAATCCGAATATCTGGTGAAGGTTCCCTTCGGATTCCTCGCCCGGTTGAGAAGCAGAATTTCCTCCTCGTTTCTTAGATCTAGTCGATCACCACAGCTCCCAAAATATGGTTTGATGTGTGCAACATATGATCTTGTGGTGTGTTGAGATCTGAGGAACTGAGACCTATTTATAGAAGAATATTGGACTTCTATTGGGCCTGAGTTTCATGGGCCAGACCAGGGACCATAATGCAAATAGCAAATGAGGCCTATCAATTAATTAATTCTCATATTCAACTCAGAATATAATTAATTAATTAATATTGATTCATTCCACCAGAAAATCAATATTGTCCTACATATTTGCTACCACATTTTGAGGTACGGGTTGCATGGGCTCGGTTTATCCCCACATTTAAGGTTACAGACATTCGTTAATTAATTTAAGCTCTGACAAGCTATTCAATTAATTAACATCTTATATTCCTGAGTCAATCCACTCAAGCCTTTTCACTTATGCTTGAACTTAATCAGCCTGCAGGACTTTAGCATAACGAACCTTTTGAGCTGCTCAGGGAATGTCACCATCCTATACTGGATGTGGTTACCTAGTTCCGGTACCAGACAGTTATACACAAACTGCTATCACCCAAGATACAGACATACAAGCTTAACTAGAGTCTTTCACTGCAACTCAAAGTGATACACAATTTGCATATACATTCGTACCTTCATTTAGGTTAAAGATCTCATCAAGCCATAGAGATATGAATTCTTTTAATGTCAGATAAAAGAATCGATCTCAACTTAGGTCCTTATCAATGTGTGCCCCACACCAGCATACCAATCCATCCAAGATAAGATGCTTATTACCATGTATGATGCAGCCTACACCGACAGTTTATCCTGGACCTGTCTCAGCTGTGATAACCATTTATATCTCGTTAGGTCAAACGATCCATACGATCTTCCGTGATATACTACACACCATATGATCTCCCTATCGACGAGATAAGAGGATAATTGTGTTTGCGACACATATTTGTTAATTCAGACAGGAGATGAACATACAATATTTATGATTCCCAGTATATTAACCAATCGACCTTGTACATAATATACCAATCATAATGCTTTCAGTATATAATAACATCATGTTTCAACACCCCAACTACTGCAGCAGCCTCGTACCTCCTCGAAACATACAAAAAGACAGCCGGCACTTTGAATCATACTAGAAATCTTTTGATTCCAATTGGCTCAAGGATCTAGATTCCACCGGTTGAAGGTACTTTCCATCTTGATGTGGATGTGTGCTTTCATCTTGATTTCAACCTACAAGGAGTGGGAGCAGTGGTTAGAGATCATAATGGTTATATCCAGGGCCAGCCCTGAGGTCGTGCGAGAGGTGCGCCGCACCGGGACCTCCGGATGAGAGGGGCACCATTTTTAAAACAATATATAGTAGTAATATTATGCTAATTTATGTTAGTACATGTTTAAAAAAAATTAATAAAACACTTAGTTTTTAGCTTAACTAAATAAATTAATAAAAATATAATTTATATTTATCCTAATACATATATTTTGTTCAATAAAATTAAAAAATTAGACAAGATATAAAGATTTATTTATTCAATTATATGAGTATAATTATATATATTCCTTATTAAAAATAAATATATACAGTCATCGTCATATAATTGGTCACAAAAAATTTCATTCTTCTCAAAAATAAAAGTCACATGATCTAAAAGTTACGGTCGTTAGGTAATTCTTCATTTTTTTTTTCTAAATACATATATGGTGTTTTATCTTTGATGAATTTTGTCAAATTTCACAACTGCATGGTTTTAGTTTTTTTTTTTTTTGTATAGTTGACTAGTTTTCTTGCATAGTTTTAAATTCTTACACGTTATTTTGTTTGATTTTGTTTAGAATTTAGTTATTTTAATTTAATTTGGTTAATTTCTGTTGAGGTTCGATTTTGATAATAATCGGAGCCCCGAGAACTATAGATAACTTGGAAACTTTACAGGGAAAGACGAACAATGATAATGAGAATAGGAATACAAGAAATGCTGGTGATTATTTTGCTAGCTAGTCGCCAAGTATTTAAGAGTAAAGAAAAGAATATATAGCGGTGAAATGATACAAATGTTCTTAAAGTAATGAAATTTTCCGTCCCCTTTTACAGAGGTTTGAGGAGTTATTTATAGGGGTCTTCGTAGCCCTAGGGTTTCCGCGCCGTCAACAACGGTCCGGGGTTGAGTCCGTGATTATCGGGGCGGTTAGCTGATCGTGGAGTGTGGCAGTTCTGAACCTCTCGCGTAGTAGTCGTTGGTTTGCCCGTTGAGATGTTCGAGGGAGCGAGGCGCGCTGTTCTTTCGTCGAGCTTCTTCCTTCGTTGAGATCGAACCAAATCGAGTTGTGGGGAAGCGGACTCGTACTCCTTTTGGTGCTGTTCGAACTGCTTCTGACGATCGAACTGCTCAATACTTGATTCTGCCCAGCTCGAGCCGGATACTCTCTCTGTGTTTGGGCTGGTAACGGGTCCGGCCCATGGTTTGACCCCAATCCAGTACTTTGGTCGGGTCAGATCGAGTCCGGACCTCCAACAATAGCCCCTTTTGACTTAAGCGAGGTGCTTCATAGCGGTTGGTTAAGTCAAAAAAATTAATGGTCCGGTATGCGGATATATTTCCCAGGTTGTGGCCCTTCGAACTACTTCGGGGTAGTCCGGTATTATTTGGGTAATTTTTAAGCACCTCTCGGCTCAAAGGACCGGTTCCTCTGTGGGGGTCCTGACCCGTGCAGCCCCAGAAAGCTGCTACGGGTGCCGTCGCCGCGGGCCCGAATCCGCGGCGTCTATTTATGGCAGTTCGGGTTCTGCCTTATTAGTTTTTCTAGCCACCTGGTGAGCCCCTAGTGAGTTGTACTCATGGTTATGGGGTCTTATGGTATGCACCTGGGCATGCGTCCCCAGGGCAGATAATTTTTCTCCTAGCCCGACATCATTCGAACTGCTTTAAATGAAAATGTTCTCGGGGAACTGCTTTTGTCGGACTGCTCTTGGCGAGCTACCGGTAATGACTTTGAAATTTGGGCGGCAAAAGCCAGTGGCGGTTACGTAATTTCCGTAAAAGCCGGGGGTGGTTTTGGAGAAGTTGGAAGGGCGCTCCAAGTTAATAACCGCCGTTTGGGATTCATGTCTCTCACTTTCTCCCAAGCAGACCCTTCTTCTTCCCTCGTGCAATTTCCGACAGTTTTCAGCTCTCATTCTCTGACGATCAAACACCGATTCCACCTTCTTCCTTTCCTTTTGCAGGTAAAATCTTAAGCATTTTTCTATGTTTTTCTGTTTCCACGGGTTTTTGGGTCTTGCTCCATCGTGGAGATCGGTTTTTTGGCGGAGAGTTGGGCTGACCGGGGCTCGCACCTCCCCCTTTTCTTTTTCTTTCTAGGTTGATTTATTTTGATTTTTCTGATGAGTTCTGATCCTCAAAATCGAGAGGGTTCGACGCCCCCTTTCACACCTTCGCCTCCTAGGGCTCCGAATGCCCAAGATTTTACTGGCCCCGACTGGAGCTTGTTGTTCCAGGGACCGGAAAGAGCTGGTCCGAGCACGAGTCACGCCGCGCCGAGCCCGGATTTTGATTCTGAAGATAATAGGGTCCTGGCCAAGACGTTCGGTCGGCTAGAGCGGGTGGTTACTGGCGGAGAGGCCGGCGGATCTGGCCGGGTAGCCGGGGCCGAAGGCAAAGAGAGGGAGACAGCGGAGCTTGAGTTGGCGGGAGACTATGTTCTTCCGGAGGACTAGCGCACGCATCGGGTGCTAGGTGCGGTGTCTACGGTTACTAGGGAGGCGCTATGGGCCCTTGCCGACACCGTTCCGGTCAAAGACGTGCGGTTTTGCATTCCGCGTCAATCAAACTGCTGTTTCGACCCCCCCCCCCCCCCCCGTGGGCCACATGGCTTTCTATACGGCGGTGATGGAGAACAGGGTCGGACTGCCTATGCACCCCTTCTTCTCTGAAGTCCTAACTTCTTACAACCTCTCTCCCTTTCAGCTCGCGCCGAACTGCTGGTGCCACTTGGTTGGGGTTCTTTTGATGTGGATGGATCTAGGACTAGGGTGCCCGACGGTTAGGGAGTGGCATTATATGTACCGCTTCAACCAGTGCGCGGACAAGCACTATTATTATTTTACCCGGTGGTCCACCGGGTACTCCACATTGATCAAGAAGCCCCCGTCGAACTCCTCGGGCTGGTGGATGAGCTTCTTTTATCTCAAGATGAACGAGGCGCATCCTGAGTTCATTCGACACGGCGGTGTCCCCATTCGTGGGTTTCTGGTTCCTTGCAAACTTGTTTGATATCTTGCTTTTTGAATTCGTTTGACATCTTGCTTTTTGTTTCCTTCTTGCAGACCATCCCCGCCCGAAGCTCACCTCGGAAGAGCAGGCCAGAGTCGACTAGGCTTACGATATCACGGTGGGCGACAGGGAGTGGCCCGTTGTTCAGAACGGGCGCTACGTTACTTCGACCACGTACGTCAACGGGAAGGGAGAGCTGGACGCTTTGCCAGCCGAGATGACCCGTCGTCGCCCTCAAGTTCCTGCGGATTGAGTAGCGGCCGCCCTCGGGATAAGAAGAGGGCGAGGGACGAAGAGGAGTCCCGGCGCCGACCTCCGAATCCCTCGAAGTGCCCGGAAGTAGAAAAGTTGCCTCCTACTCCACCTCCGCCTCCGCCGCCCTTCAAGCCACAGGAAGGGGTGATGGTAGGGGTCTCTTCTTCCCGGACTCGCCAGGAGAGCCCGCCGAAGGTCGATGAGCGGGAGAGGCGTTGGGAGAAGAGGCCGGCGGAGTCCGATCGGCGCAGCCGTCACCGCTCCGGGGAGCACGGGTCAAGGCGCGATGACCTTGACAAGGCCGTGGTCACCACCACCAATCCACCAGACCCACTGGTGGATTCGTTCTTGGTTCGCGCCCGGCAGATGTTGACGAATCCTACCGTCGTGGACCAGGCGGGGAGTGCCCAGGCGCGCCTGGCGCGGTATCAGCTTCTTCAGCTTCAGGTGCGTGTAGTGGCCTAGGCCGCTGTCTTTCATGGTGCGATTCTGATTTCTGTTGCGGTTCGCAGGCCCAGGTGGAGCTCGATGCAATCCGCCGCGAGCTCGACGTATTCGGTGACAAATGCATCGGAGAGATCTTCAATCTTTGCAAGGAGCGGGACTCCTTGAGGAAGTATGTGGATTCCCTGAACGATAAGCTCAATCAGGCGGAGAACCGGGTGGCCGCGGCGGAAGGACGGGCTGAGGCGGCGAGGAAGGAAGCAGAGGCCTCCCAAGCTAAACTCGAGGATCAACGTTGGGTGGTCTCGGTGGCCAGAGCGGATGCGGAGAAGCTGGCCGCGAACCTGAAGGCAAGGAACGATCAGCTCCTCTCACTCGATTCCCGGCTGAAGACTCAACGGGAGAGTTATACGACCGAGGTGGCGAGGTACGAGGAGCGGATTGCCCTCATGCACACGGGCGAGGGGCTTGACTTCGAGACCCTCATCACCTCCCCACTCTTTGCCGAGACATACGAGGTACGCCTTCTATCGGGTTTATGCTTGTTTGAATTTCTTGACTCGTCTAACCTTCTTGTAGACTCTCTCCGAGCAGATTAGAGGGAGGTCCGGGAAAGGATTTCCCGGAAGTTCCCGGACCACGACCTCAGCGTGCTGGATGAGCTGGAGCCGGAGGAAGAGCAGGAGCGGGAGCAGGAGAAGGATGCCGAGAAGCAGCATGTCGAGCAAGATCAGAAGCTGCTCGAGGATCCCTCCCAAGGAGGTGACGGTCCGAAGGAGCAGTCTGGGCCGACGCCTGATCAGACTTCGAACCAGGGACTCGGCCCGACGCCAGACGACTTTGCCGCCGCCTGAATGCCTTGAATTCTTTTAGTTTCCTGTTCTGAACTATTTTATCTTTCCGTAGACAATTTAATTCTTTTTGCACTTCGATTTTTGCATTTAAATGGACGCTTTGATTTTTCCTTCAAAGATTCGTGCTCATATGTTTGTCCTGCAAAAATAGTAATAGTCGAGGTGGGCGATGCTCCTCAGATGCTTAAGTTAGTAATCGATCTTAAAATAAAAATTAATTCAAGTGAGGTAGGATAGTTTCAGCGGTTTTTCCTTTCTTTTTGCAAAAATAATCGATTGTTCCTCGCGTCGGTAGTTTCAGCGGTTTTCCCTTTCTTTTCTGCAAAAATAATTTGTGAGGGGTTGGGCGATGCCGAAGCATCGCCCCTCCGATGCTCAAGTTAGTAACTACTCAAGAGTTAACGGGAATTGAAAGTAGAGCACGGTTTTAGAAAGGCGTATCTGGGAGATCGAGTTCGTCGATCTTGTTTTCCTTAGAAATAATATTTCTTATGGTGCTTGATGTTCCAACTGCTCCCGATCTCTCTTCCGTCGTGGTCTTCCAGGTGGTAGGCGCCTCGACCCATGACTCTGGTGACTTTGTAGGGTCCTTCCCATGTGGGTGCGAGCTTTCCTTGGCTTTTGTCTTTCGTGTTCTGGAAGACTCTCCTTAGCACCCAGTCTCCTTCCTCGAAAGTTCGCATGCGAACCTTCTTGTTGAAAAATCTCTCGACCTGCTTTCTTCTCTGAGCCATGCTAAGTAATGCTTGGTCTCTCTTTTCGTCGATCAGCTCTAGATTTTTGAGCATCTTCTCGTAGTTCTCTCCTTCTTGAAAAGATTCCACGCGTAGGCTGTCGCCACGAACCTCTGTTGGGATGACGGCTTCCTCGCCGTAGGCTAGGGCGAACGGGGAGCTCCCTGTTGACGTCCTCAGAGTGGTTCGATAAGCCCAAAGAACACCTAGTAGTTCTTCCACCCATTTCGACTTGTGGGTTTCAAGTATTTTCTTCATTGTTGCCATGATAGTCTTGTTTGTCGACTCGGCCTGTCCATTAGCTTCCGGGTATCTTGGTGTGGAAAACACAAGCTTGATGTTGTATTGGTTGCAGAATTCATGTACTCTTCGCCCTGTGAATTGTGTGCCATTATCCGTTCTGATCTCCTTGGGTATTCCGAATCTGCAAAGGATGTGGACCCATAAGAACTTGATTACTTCTTGTTCTCTCATGTTGGCGAAGGCCTCTGCTTCGACCCACTTTGTGAAGTAGTCGGTGGCTACTAAGATATATTCCTTCTGTCCGATTCCTTTGGGCAGCTTTCCGACTATGTCCATCCCCCAAGCTATGAAGGGCCACGCCGCGATGGTAGCATGAAGTGGCTCTGCATGGCTTTGATTCGTGACTTCGAACCTCTGGCACGCCTCGCAGCTTCGCACGTAGTTCTTTGCGTCTTTTCGTAACGTTGGCCAATAGAAGCCTGCTGATATTACTTTATGCGCCAGTGGCCTGGCCCCTTGATGATTTCCACAATCCTCTTCATGTATTTCCATAAGGATTACCTGCCCCGCAACTGGTTCGAGGCACTTTAGGAGCGGTCCTTCGACCGACCTTTGGTACATATTTCCGTTGTGGATTGTGTATTTTGCCGCCGACCTGGTCAATCGCACGGCTTCGGTTCGGTCCTCTGGTAGGGCACCGAACTCGATATACCTTCGTATCGGCTCAATCCATGATTCACCAATCGTCAAGTCCATGATTTCAGTCTCCGCGGCGGCCGGTTCTTCGACCCATGTTATCATAATGGGCCTATTTTGCCTCAGTTGTTTGGTGGAGGCCAGATTAGCTAGTGCATCTGCTTCGGCATTTTCCTCTCTTGCGATGTGCTTTAATTTGCAGACTTCAAATTCCTCTCTCACCTTCCGCGCCAAGTCGTAATATTTTTGCAACCTGGGTTCTTTAACTTGGAAATGGTCCTCCACCTGCATGACCACGAGTTGCGAATCTCCTTGCACCTGTAGACGGCGGGCTCCCAACTCTTTGGTTAATTGCATTCCTCATATCGATGCCTCGTATTCCGCTTCATTGTTAGTAGCCTCAAAGTTTAGGCTGATGGCTCTTTTGAATATCTCCCCCACCGGGCTTCTGAGCCTTATCCCTGGTCCATTTCCATGAATATTACTTGACCCGTCTACTTGTAGGATCCATGGCTCTGTGACCGTCTCCCCAATCTCGAGATGTGCTACCTCCCTTTCCGCATCAGCCTGGAGGTTAGCGGTGAACTCGGCTATGAAGTCCGCCAGTACTTGTGATTTGATTGTAGTTCGTGGTTCGAACTCGAGGCCGTAGCCCCCTATCTCCACTGCCCACTTTAGTAGTCGCCCAGATAGGCTTGGCTTCGAGAACACAGTCCTTAGCGGATAATATGAGACCACTTTAATCGGGTGAGACTCGAAGTAGGGCCTCAATTTTCGTGATGCTGTTACCAAAGCTAGTGCCAAAAACCAGTGTCGTATACCTCGTCTCGGCGTCGAGCAGTGGTTTACTTGCGTAATGTACTGGACGTTGTTTTCCCGCTACTTCTTTAACAAGAACTGCTCCGAGTGCGTGTTCCGACACGGACAAGTATAACAGTAGTGTCTCTGCTTTTTCTGGTTTGGATAAGAGTGGCGGGCTGGCGAGGTAGTCCTTTAATTGTTCGAGCGCTTTTGCGCACTCGTCTGTCCACTCGAACTTCTTCCCCTTCCGTATGACTTGGAAGAACTCGTGTGTGCGGTCCGAATATCTGGAGATGAAACGGCTTAATGCTGCTAGCTGACCTGTGAGTTTTTGGACCTCCTTCGGATTCTTTGGGTGTGCAATTCCTTTGACGGCTCGAATCTGAGTGGGGTCCGCCTCTATTCCTCGCATGGTGACCACGTGTCCTAAGAATTTTCTCGATTTCACCCCAAACATACACTTTGCGGGGTTCAGCTTCATCCTGTATCTATCGAGGATCTCGAATGCTTGGCGCAAGTGCTTAACGTGGTCTTCTGCGAGTTTTGAATTCACGAGCATGTCGTCGATGTATACTTCCATCATTTTCCCAATAAGTGGCTCGAACATTTTATTCACGAGCCTCTGATATGTGGAGCCTGCATTCTTGAGTCCGAATGGCATGACCTTGTAACAATATATTCCTTTGCTTGTCATGAAGGCCGTCTTCTCCTGGTCTTCGGGGTCCATAAGGATTTGGTTGTACCCCGAATATGCATCCATGAAGCTTAGCAGTTCATGCCCTGAGGTTGCATCGACGATGCAGTCGATGTAGGGCAACGGGTACGGGTCTTTTGGACATGCTTTGTTCAGGTCTGTGTAATCCACACACACCCGGTTTTTCCCATTTTTCTTTTTGACCACCACGACGTTTGCAAGCCACGTCGGGTATTTCACTTCCCGAACGGACCCGATATCTAACAGCTTCTGTACCTCTTCGTTGATTGCTTCGTTCTTTTCAGCTGGGAACTTCCTCCTTCTCTGCTGTACGGGCCTGTGGTTTGGATCGACCTGTAATTTATGTGTCATTACTTCCGGGTCAATGCCTATCATATCTCTATGGGACCATGCGAACACCTCCTTTCTACCACGGAGAAAATTGATCAATTGGGTTTGAACTTTGGGTTCCAGCCCAGCCCCGATATTCGTCTTCTTTGCAGGGTCAGATGAATCTAGTTCCACCTCCTCTGTATCTTCTGACTCCCCTGCCGGTGGTAGTGGCTCGCTTTTGGCGAAGTGCTGTTGCGTGCATACTGCCTTGAAGCTCGCATAGTAGCATTCTTTGGCGGCGTTCTGTTCACATCGGATCGTACAGACCCCTCCTGCTGTTGGGAACTTGACCACCTGATGAAACGTTGAAGGAACTTGACCACCTGATGGACGCCCTAGCAAAGCATTATAGGCGCTAGGAGCATCGACCACCATGAACAGTACGTCGTAGTGCGTCCCCCCGCAGTACGTTGGGAGAACTAGCGTCCCAATCGTCATCAGAACACCGCCATTGAAGCCAATCAGCGGGGTCTAGGATCAAACGATCTTTTCCTCTGGGATCTTCATTTCCTTGAGTGCGTGCATGAACAGGATGTTCGCCGAACTCCCGTTGTCAACTAATATTCTTTTTACGAGGCAGTTCGATATGAGTTGTGAGATAACCAGTGCATCGTCGTGCGGGTGGCTTAATCCTGGAATTTCTTCGCTCGTGAACTCGATGGGGAGGTGGCCCGGATTTCTCCGCGGGGCTACAGCTTCTTCTCTAGTAAGCCTCCTGGCTCGCTTTGCCGCGAACTTAGTGATTTTGCTGATCTCCGACCCCCCGATTATACAATTGATGGTTCGAACTGGGACCGGCAACTTCGGTGCTCCTGCCTTGTCTGGTCCTGAATCTTCCGTACGCTTTTCCCGAGTCCAGGTCTTCTTACCTCGGTCTGACAAGTATTCAGCCAGGTACCCCTTTTTGAGGAGTTATATTACTTCGAGGTGCAAGGCGCGACAGTCTGCGGTGGTGTGGCCGTGATCATTATGAAATTTGCAAAATTTCAGGGTGTATCGCGAGGCTGGATCCGCTTTCATCTTTGGGGGCCACTTCACCTTCTCCGGCATCCTTCGGAGTACATTCTGAACCAGATCAGCTGGTGCGATAGAGAGCGTATACTCCGGAACGTATGGCCCCAGGTGGTTAATCTGGGGTGGTTTGTTGTATGGATGCGATCTTGGAGGGCGTCTATCTCTCTGCTCTCGGCGGCCCTCCTCCCGCGTGTTCGTCTTCTTCCCACTTGATGAGAGCCCATGCGCGGTTCAGAGCGTCGTCCATCGTTTGGCAGGGATAGATGGAGAGCTCTCGGTAGAGGTCCGAGTCTACGTCAAGGCCTTTCGTGAAAGCCCGTACGGCTGTACTGTTAGGGCAGTTAGGAACCGCAACCAACTCCTTATTGAACCTCGAGAGGTACGCCCTCAGAGGTTCTCCCAGCTTCTGGATCACAGCATAAAGATCATCCGGGTGCTTATCGAGGCGCCTACTGCTCGAATACTGTAGTAGGAACATCTGGTGCAGCTCGACAAAGGTGGATATTGAGCTTCTGGGCAGATTTATGAACCATTGTAGGGCAGGTCCAGTCAAGCTCGACCCGAAGCTCTTGCACATACACGCTTCCATCAGGACTCCCGGAATTGCTAGTGCCAACATCTTCTGCCGATAAATGGCTATATGATTCTCGGGGTCGGAGGTCCCGTCGTAAAGGACGAAGCTAGGTGGAGCAAACCTGGCCGGGAGCTCGGCCCTGGCGATATCTGGCGAAAAAGGGGATTCCGCTTAGCTTTCTCTAGGGATAGTCTTCTCTGGTGCGGGGAGCCCTGGGATCCTGGATAGCAGCGATTCGAGGTGACCAAATCTCTGCTCAAATCTCCGTTCAATCTGCTGGATGGCCTGAAGGTTCGATCGGCTCAGTCGTCCAGTCTGGTTCCCGAGCACTGGTGGATCTTCCGGGGTTCTCACGGTGGGTACCCCCTCAGTACGATTAAAATCTGATTCCAGATTCCTCGCGGTGTTACCAATGCTCCTCTCCGTGCTTCGCGGCTCCTCGACGATCGGATGTTTGTTGTTATTCTGCAACTGCAACCTCCGATTTTCCCTTTCGAGGAGTTCGTATCTCCTCGCCATTTCTTCCAACGCGCCTTGTGTCCTATGCACCTGCATCACCAACCTTGAAACATCGGGACTTTGAAGTACATGGGGCGGTGGCGGCAGGAATGCTAGATCTCCGAGTGGAGTGGCATTGAACTCCTTCATCAAATCGTTCACCGTCCCGGCTGGGTTGGATGTGCGCGGAGCCCCGCCACCTACCGAGGTGGTTCGCCCTCGTCCTGATACCGCTGGGACCCCTCGGCCTGCTCCCGCCAGAGCCCCTCGTCCTGCTCCGAGATTAGATCCCCGGCCTTGTCCTTCGGTCGGAGCAGTCCTCTGATCATCGACGCCTTCCACACGAGTGTTACCTGGATCGTCCGCCATTCCTGCAAAAAGAAAGTGAGAATTGTTCTCGAGGCCCCACGGTAGGCGCCAAATTGTTGAGGTTCGATTTTGATAATAATCGGAGCCCCGAGAACTATAAATAACTTGGAAACTTTACAGGGAAAGACGAACAATGATAATGAGAATAGGAATACAAGAAATGCTGATGATTATTTTGCTAGCTAGTCGCCAAGTATTTAAGAGTAAAGAAAAGAATATATAGCGGTGAAATGATACAAATGTTCTTAAAGTAATGAAATTTTCCGTCCCCTTTTACAGAGGTTTGAGGAGTTATTTATAGGGGTCTTCGTAGCCCTAGGGTTTCCGCGCCGTCACCAACGGTCCGGGGTTGAGTCCGTGATTATCGGGGCGGTTAGCTGATCGTGGAGTGTGGCAGTTCCGAACCTCTCGCGTAGTAGCCGTTGGTCTGCCCGTTGAGATGTTCGAGGGAGCAAGGCGCGTTGTTTTTTCGTCGAGCTTCTTCCTTCGTTGAGATCGAACCAAATCGAGCTGTGGGGAAGCGGACTCGGACTCCTTTTGGTGCTGTTCGAACTGCTTCTGACGATCGAACTGCTCAATAATTGATTCTGCCCAGCTCGAGCCGGATACTCTCTCTGTGTTTGGGCTGGTAACGGGTCCGGCCCATGGTTTGAACCCAATCCAGTACTTTGGTCGGGTCGAATCAAGTCCGGACCTCCAACAATTTCTAACTGTTATTTCATAAACTAAACACTATACAATATATATCTATTACACCACTTTAGATATATTGACTTAGTTAAAAAGATTTAATAGTTTAATACATATAACAATACCCGTTACTGTTGCACAAGCTATGATATTTTTTTTGAAATGTAAGTTATTGAAATATTATTTGCGATCGACTATGTCAAAGATTGAGTGAACTTGCTTTGACATAATATTGAATATTAATATTTTATTAATATTTTTATTTATAACTATAAAAAAAATTTAGGGGCACCATTTTTCCAGTTCTCACCGGACCTCCAAAATCACAGGGCCGGCCCTGGTTATATCAAAGCAGCTCTTGCCAAACCTATTCCAAGAACCTCGTGTGTGGCAGAAGGGGAATTTCTTGCGGCTTTCTATGGCATTGATCTTTGTCTCCAAGAAGATTTAGGCCCAATTCAAGTCTTTCTCGACTCCATTCAAGTGGCAAATGATCACAAAGGGAAGAAACTTCAGCCTTTTTTCCAAAAGACTTGGCGGATACCATCCACAAACTTAGGGAGTCTTTTATTTTTTATTTTTCACATGTGTTTCGTGAGGCCAATGGTGTTGCACACCACTTGGCTCGTTTTGGAACTCATTGTAACGATTGCATCATATGGACGAATGATTTTCCCAACTGGCTTATTACTTTAGCCAGTCGGTATCTTTAATTTAATATATCTAATTTTTTCTTTTAAAAAAAATAAGGAGCATTTTCAATTGAGAATTCAAAAGATTGTTCGATTATCAATTTAAGATTTGAAAGATGAATTTTTAATTTGAGACCTTAAAGATTAAAAAGTTTGCACTAGGGCACGAAAGATTATTAAATTCTCAATCCAAGACTTTAATATCAGATCCTAAATTGAAAATTAAATGATCGTTCAAATTCTTAATTAAGAATTCATATTTTAAATCCTGAATCGTTGATTAAATTATCTTTTGATCTAGATCGCCAATGCTCCTAAAATAAATTGGCATTAAATAAATTAAATTGTAACATTAAAGAAATATTTGTACGAGAAAAATGAACTACGTAAGCGAATAGCGGTGGCCCTATCTTAAGAAAAAATAAAAAGAAAACTTTGGCAACCGTTGGAGTCATTTTCAAACATTTTTTATCAAATATATAATAATTGAAGATTTTAATGATTATTTTTTGAGATTGAGGGCTATTTTCCGATTAAGAGGTAAAACTAAAACGTTAATTGAGAAAAAATGAGTAGCAGATTGGTTGTGCCTATAGATGTGAAAAAGAAGCCATGGGAGCAAGAACTTCCTCTTCACAACCGGTGGCACCCCGCCATACCTCCGGTGGCGGAGGTCCGCGCCGGCGAGCTTTTCAGGGTGGAGATGGTGGATTTCAGCGGCGGCGGCATCACCAAAGACTATACTGCTGAAGATGTCAAATTTCAAGATCC
The DNA here is from genome assembly GCA_026898455.1 of Plectranthus barbatus. Lineage (NCBI taxonomy): Eukaryota > Viridiplantae > Streptophyta > Magnoliopsida > Lamiales > Lamiaceae > Plectranthus > Plectranthus barbatus. Next base: position 55,637 of record JAPKLW010001869.1, on the reverse strand, counting down.
CTCTATTGTGAGTTTTCGCATGTGTTCATCTTTAATTTTGTTTTCGATTTTAATTTGATAGTTACGATTTATGAAATTTTTTACTTCAATATTTATGCATAAAATCTTGATTATTTAATAATGATGTATTTGGTTTTTAATAAAATGAATAAAACACAAAAAAATACATCCGAAGTTTGGGACTTCTTATAAAAGAGTTTATTATATTTTACCTTGTTAATGCTTCATTATTTTGCAAAATTAACTTGAATATCTAACTTTTTTTTTTTTGAGAACAATATCTAACTTTAAAAGAAAAAGAAGATATCCCATAAATTGACTTACCTTCTATTTCATCATCACTTTATTCATTTACTTTGTGATTCATGTAATAAGGGAATTGAACTACCAATTATTTTCTAATTCAATCAATGTTTGAACAAGACAATACTGTTATAATCTTAACAATCACATACTATAAGAATTATTTATTTATTTTACTACCACAAAAATTTCCCAATTATGATTCATAAATGAATCATCTAGTTTAGTAAAATGATCTTATCAGTTCCCAACATCATCTGACAAATAGAAAAGGACAATTAGGGGTCCATTGCAAAATTTGTCACGTACCCAATTGTCCAAATCAGACTTGGTCATTAACTTTCCTATTTCACAAATAGTGGTTCAAGATTTTCATGTTGCAAGAAATATCTCCTCAAAAAGAAAACAACGAACAAAATCATTAACCATGGCCCCTCCAACTCCAAGACTGACAGTCCCCATAGACCTAAAGAAGAAGCCATGGCAGCAGAAGCTGCCGCTTCACAACCGGTGGCACCCGGCGATACCGCCGGTGGCCGAGGTCGAAACCGGTGTTGTATTCCGTGTGGAGATGGTGGATTGGACAGGAGGGGCAATCTCAGATGATAACTCTGCACTTGATGTTAAAATGTTAGACCTGTCGACTGTAAGTACAATTTTATTTTGGAATGTAAAATTGTCAAAGTAAATTGTCCCTTAACAGAGGAACATTAAGAATGACTATTTTCTTACTTATAATCTAATCTAATTTCATTCTCAAACAAACTCAAATTAAAATTCTTGAAAAATGTACTGATTCAGGTTCATTATCTAAGTGGACCTATTAGAGTGGTGGATACAGACGGAGCTCCGGCCATGCCCGGCGACCTCCTCGCCGTCGAGATATGCAATTTGGGGCCTCTACCAGGAGATGAATGGGGTTTCACTGCAATTTTTGACAGAGAAAATGGTGGAGGATTCCTCACTGATCACTTCCCTTGTGCAACCAAAGCTATATGGTATTTTGAAGGAATATATGCCTACTCTCCTCATATTCCTGGTAAGTCTTCATCGTGTTCACCAAAAATATCCTACAATAAACACCTAAACATATGAATTGCATTTGCAGGCGTGAGGTTTCCTGGTTTGACTCACCCTGGGATAGTGGGAACTGCTCCTTCAATGGAGCTGCTGAATATATGGAACAAGAGGGAGAGAGAACTCGAGGAGACCGGCCTTGAGTCTTTCAAGTTGTGTGAGGTGCTGCATTCACGTCCCCTCGCAAATCTCCCATCCACCAAGGGCTGTGTTCTTGGCAAGGTAATAATATAAGCCGCAGCTTTTACTCGTATCTAGCTAGTTTTTCCTTACAAAACCGGCTTGTAAGTTGTGATAGATCAACGAAGGGACTCCGGAGTGGGAGAGCGTAGCGCGGGAGGCTGCACGGACGATTCCGGGAAGAGAGAACGGCGGGAACTGTGATATCAAGAATCTCAGCAGAGGATCAAAGGTATACCTCCCAGTTTTTGTGGAGGGAGCAAATCTGAGCACAGGGGATATGCATTTCTCACAAGGTGATGGGGAAGTAGCGTTTTGTGGGGCGATTGAGATGAGTGGCTTTCTTGAACTCAAGTAAAGTAACTGTGAAGGCTCTCACATTCACATTCACATTCATATAGTAGGAGGTTGTTTGGCCTGACTGTGTATCAGTGATCAGGTGCGAGATCATAAGGGATGGGATGAAGAAGTACCTGACTCCGATGGGTCCAACGCCGCTGCATGTGAACCCGATTTTCGAGATCGGGCCCGTGGAGCCGAGGTTCTCGGAGTGGTTGGTGTTCGAGGGGATTAGTGTTGATGAGAGCGGACGGCAACACTTCCTGGATGCCAGCGTTGCTTACAAGCGTGCGGTGCTCAACGCCATCGACTACCTCTCGAAATTCGGATACTCCAAGGAACAGGTCTATAATATGCAACGCATGGGTGTAATTCTAGTATTTATATGAAAACAATAATCAGCTGACGGATGTAACAGTGCAAATTGTATATGTGGTGAATTAGGTGTATCTTCTGCTGTCGTGCTGCCCTTGTGAAGGAAGGATTTCAGGGATAGTGGATGCTCCCAACGCCGTAGCCACTCTTGCAATTCCAATTGCCATTTTCGACCAGGTATATATATATAGCTAAATGTGTTTCACAACTCCCCCTTTATTAAGATTCTAAATCAAGGTTCGTAATAATCGGGGTTTACAGGATATTCGTCCCAAAACGAAGGGGGTGCCCAGCGGCCCTAGAGTTGTGAGGAATCCAGGTCTCCCCCAGTGCAGTTATGATGGAAACTTGCCCATCACCAAGAATCCATGTGCCCTGCCCTGACTTATTATAAGGCCAACTATTAGCAACTGTATTAAATAATGTGTTACTAAACAAAATCATACCAGTCCATAATTCAGTTTCTCTAATGCTTCAGTTGCAATGCCGAAAAGTTTCATAATCCTAAACGATATAAATTTTATAATCCTAATATCACGTCCAATGAAAAAAAAAAAATATCACGTCTGTTGAGGCAAAGAAAAGCGCCTTGGGATGTGGTCGACGGCACAAGG
>JAPKLW010001869.1:3278-52739 GCA_026898455.1 Plectranthus barbatus | reverse complement strand
GTACCTTCTCTACGAACTCAATATCTCAATTTTTTGTGCATCAACAACGTCCAATGAGATTGATACCAATAATAATTCACTGAATTATTATATTTTTTTAATTATATTTATATTCATGTTGTTATACACGTATCAGATGACATTTAAATTAAGTTGGCGTTAATGTCGGATGTTCTTTAAATATATTGGATATGAATTTGACTTTCGATGCGCATATGGAAAGCATAGGATATTTTTTGCATGAGGCGTGGGTCCCACCTGATTCCCTATCCTATCTCTCACTAGCAGTGTCGCACACCAGGTTAGAAATTACATCGAGCCCAGCTGACTATTATTATTATCAACCCTCAAATTTGATTGATTTAGTATTTAATTGAATTTTGAATATTTTAGGGAATAATTTAGATTTCATAAGCTTTAACGAGTCTCAATTAAATCTAAATAAAATTTTTTTAATTAAATATATTTAAATATTTATTACTATTATTTTGAAAAAAAAATTATTCATTCTAAAATTAATATCATATTTATACTTAAATTTATTTTTTTCTCATTAGTATGAAGATCTGTTATTTTTGTTACCGCTAATCATCAAAGTATTACTTTTATAAAATCAATTAATTTATATTTCTTTCTAATTTTAATTAACAAGTTTATTCACAAGTACTATAATATTGAAGTTTGTTTGGTTTCACGAATTATTTGGTTGCTTTACACGCACCTTTAGAAACAGTAACTAAATTGTTTGTGAGTTACTCGGACCTTGTTTTGATAAAAGCTCGTTTATTAAATGAATCAAACTTGAGCATCATAGTATTCGACTCGTGAGCAAGCTCGTTAGCTAAAATTAGTAATAAATATAAATTAATCAATATTATATTATTAATATTTTAATAACTTATATAATGATATATCTTTCAAATAATAATAAAATTTTAATTTAAACATGAATTTTTGAATAAATAATTTCTTTTTTCAAAATAATAATGAATATTTAAAATATATTTTAAATTTAGAAAATTTGTTTAGATTCGACTAAGGCTTGATGAAATACGTAAACTTTAAAGTATTCGATAAAAAAGTTTGACGCTTGATTCAATACTAAACGAGTCTAATTTGAACACGACATTATTCGGCTCGATTTCACCCGTACCCTGCGCACCTTATCATTAATCAATTCAATTACCATAATAGGACGTCGCTGACGGGGAACAATTGGGGAAAAAAGGGGTCTCCGTGGAAAACAAGAGCAAGAGAAATAAATACACACATTATACATTTATATTAACCCTTAACATTATATTAAGGCCCCTCCAATTCTTCGTCTGGCGCCATCACCACCGTCGCTCGTCGCTGCCCTCCGTTACCTGTCCATCGTCCCCGCTCGCTTAACAGCGCCACCACAATATCAATCTCTATATCCAGAGATAAGAAAAGCAACCGCCGCCTCTGCCGTCCCAGCAGCTAACCTCCGTCAGCTGCCGCTCATAGCTCGAAACCATGTCGCAGAAGATAGGGAAAGCGATCAGGCGGCCTGGAGCCCCGTCGAAGGCGCGGGTCTATGCGGACATCAATGTCATTCGCCCTAAGGATTATTCGGACTACGAGTCGCTAACTGTTCAATGGGGGTAATTAATTAGGGTATTCGATTGAGTTTTTTTCTTTTTCTTTTTTAAGTTTTGGCAATTTGTATTCCGTTGGGTTACGATTCGGTTACGACAGGGAGCAGGATGACTATGAGGTGGTGAGGAAGGTTGGTAGGGGGAAATATAGCGAGGTTTTTGAAGGTATTCATGTCACTAATAACGAAAAGTGCATCATCAAAATCCTTAAGCCGGTCAAAAAGAAGAAGGTCTCGCCGTTTAATTTTTTCCCGACAAATGAATTTATTATTTTCAGGATTGATTCTTCGCTGACTTTGTTCTTATAGTTTTATGAATGAAATCGTTGATGCTTGTTGGGGGATATGAACAATACCAATGAGAGAAACGGAAGATAATGGCCGATTCCGATTGCAGCCTAATTTTTAGGCCCTATTTGCATTATTGGAATAGAATACAATTTTTCATTGAAATGAAAATGAACGCGTAATTTCTTGCTGTAATCTTAACTCGCTCATTATTCTTGGGAGCTGTATAATATACACATTACTTGGTTGTAGACAGGTAAGACATTATTATTTTCATCATTTTTAGCCATTCTGAATTGGGGAAACACTATTGAGAAACCAACCCAATAGAATAATGACTAGGTTCTTTCCTGGAAATCTTGATTTTGCAAGGCTCTTGTTTCATTTCATTTCGAATATAATTCCTTTTGCATGTGTTTTTTCTGGAAATCATGCCTTTCCTGGTCAAGCATAAGCAACAAAAAAAAAAAGAGAAGATTTTTCCAATTGTGGTGTGGTTGAGTTTGTGGGAGGAGCCTTAAAGGATAATGAAAGCCAAAAGAAGAATACGAAAAGACATAGGCCAGAAGTGGAGGAGAAGTGACTAAAACAAAAAGAGAAAGCTAATGTGAGTTTAGAAGAAATGAAAACGAAAAATTAGAAATAGAAGGAAAAGTGATCTTATCCACTTTTGTAGCTGCTATATAAGAAGTAACAATGTCAAATGTCCGAATAATTATTTTTGGAAAAGGAAATAGTACATGTGTCATTACTTTATACCTGTTGTTGCTGCACTAAGAAAAAAAAAACTTCTGACCTCTATATCAACCATATGGAGTTATAATCAGCTTCTGACTATATGTAATCATTTCTACACAGAAGAATCAGGCATAACTGTATCTTATGGTTATTTAAGATTTTTCATGTGATGTTTCTTAAACCTGTCAATTAATCCCATCTGTTAGATCGATTGCTGAAATCTCTATTTTTTTAGTCATTATCTAAGAACCTTTTGCCTCAACTCAAGGCTGCATCTATCTATGAAGATTTTGATACTTAAGAAAAGTTCTCATAACCATTGCTTGTAATGTTTTCCATTTTTAAATTTTTTTTGCAATTGTTATGGTGATTACATTTTATCTTTCTAAAAATCCTCTTTGTCTGTATCTGGGATGACACCTTAGTTGTGCACTGTCATTGTTTGGATTTATATCAGATGTGTGCTGAATTTAGAGGCCTTCAAATCATTGAGAGTTCAAATAGAAGGCAGTTCAGTTTATGTTATGAAACAATAAACAGACTGTCCTCATTGACATTTCTATATCTTTTAGTTGTTTCTTGCTGTGGATCTGGATCATCAATGAAGTTCCGTGCAGTATACTATAGTTTAAACTGTGAAGGTTATCATGATTGATTGTGCCTATTTTTGCAGATCAAGAGAGAGATTAAGATTTTGCAGAATCTCTGTGGAGGGCCAAATATTGTGAAATTGCTGGACATTGTAAGGGATCAGCAATCGAAGACCCCAAGTCTTATATTTGAGCATGTGAACAATACAGACTTCAAAGTGCTCTATCCCACTCTTTCAGACTTTGATATTAGATATTACATATATGAGCTTTTGAAGGCAAGTCTTAACTTTCATCCCATTCATTGTTTACATAAATCTTGGCAAATGACTTTTATGTTTCTTCTTCAAAATGAGCATGTGCTTGGTTCTAACCTCATCTGATTGTTTCTAACGATTAGTTAACCTGACTCCCTTGCCTTAAGCTCTTCTTGTTATGATATTGAAATGATGTATCTTGATGGAAAACAAATGAAGCTAACTCACATTATGTGTAGGCTTTAGACTATTGTCATTCTCAAGGTATCATGCATCGGGATGTGAAGCCCCACAATGTCATGATAGATCATGAGCAGCGTAAACTCCGCTTAATAGATTGGGGACTTGCTGAGTTCTACCATCCGGGGAAAGAGTATAATGTCCGTGTTGCTTCTAGGTTTGCCATCATTCTTCACTTGTATATTGATGGTCTTGTCTTATTTTGTTTGGTACACTCTATTTGGCAATGTTTGCTTCCCTTTCTTCTACTGCTTAATTTGAAATCATAGTTTGTATTCTCAATTTCTGATATATTCTGTTTTAGCTAGTAAGAAGCATAGTGATATAAACCATGAACTATGTAGGAAGGAAATAAACTCATGTAGGAATATTTAATTGAGTTGGGTAGCAGACACTTAAATCAGGCTTTGCTCCCTGATTTATGTTTTTTTTGGTAGTGACAATCATATTTAGTTGCTGAAAGATGATTATAGTTTCATGCAGTAGTTAGCATGGTAACATATTTATTTTGACTTAGTTGTGTTCTGTAATAAAAACATTTTCAATTTTTTTGTCATATGCAGATATTTTAAAGGACCAGAACTTCTTGTTGATTTGCAAGACTATGACTACTCCCTGGATTTGTGGAGCTTAGGCTGTATGTTTGCTGGAATGGTATGTGATCACTGATATTTTAATCAGATGAATTGCAATACAGTGGCCAAATAAATTTATAACTCATATGTCGAACTCACATGAATGTATAACAAATTTATCCTATGTACTAGCCATAGTTTTCAAATCCTTTTAGGTTTTGATTTTTATAACAATGAAGATAACAAAACAAGAATTTAAAGGGTCTTAAAACGATAAATAAAGTGCACAAATTCCAGGGTAGAGTTAACTGGCCTTATCACATCGCACCGCCTCATGCTGAGTTGATAGCAATGGTGTGTAAATCAGATTCAATTCCTTGTTTGACAATTTAACCATAGAATACTAATGTGTGATTATCCCCTCTCGGTGTCAAGAACACAACATTAATCAATCCCAGTAATTATCAGATTTAATCCTACAATTAATTCTTCTTTTTGAGACAGAAACCAATTACAATTAATTTCCTTTTCCTATTACCAATTTTCATATTTCAGTTCTTCAATTGATAGCTACAAATTTAGATTCAATTTTATCTTTCGATCCTTCAATAATCGAGATTCGGTTAAATTAAATCACGAAATTGAACCATGCTATTGAGTTGAATTAATTAAACATGCATCAAGATGATTTCTCAAAGCCCTAAAATCTACTAGGCTTTCTTGCCACAAATCATAGATAGAAATAAAGCAAACATATTATAAAATAACTTACAATTAAAATAGAAATCTTGAAGTCTTGAAAAACTCCAATACTTGGAAATATCCAAAGTCTAAAGAATGTCTTTAATTTTCAAACTACATAAGATATATATAGAGGGGAAAATATATCTCAAAAGGTATTGGGTTCAAGATAATGAATATATCCATATCTGGCCAAGCTTTCCTTGGCTTCCGTGTCTATTGACACCCGGCATGTCGATCGACATGGACTTCATGTCGAATTCCACTTCGATCCTTGCCTTTGATCGCTGCCAAACATATGTGTGGATTGACACAGGGTGTGTCAATCGACATGGATCTCCCACGTCGAGCTCTTCTTTCTTCCTGCCTCGGTCGACATCGACCCTCCATGTCGGTCGACATGCACCATGTCGGTTGACATTGAGGTCTTGCTTGGGTTTTTGGCTTTGTCTTTCATGTCGGTCGAAATTTCGTTTGCGACCGGAACAACTTCAGTATTCCGGCTCTCTTCATCATTTAGCCACTTTTTCGCCCAAAATTCTACAAAAACTCACCATGACAAGCATAACATTCTCTATAATACACTCATGCACGAAAATAACTAATAACTAAACATAAATCAATTAAAACAAAGGAGAAAAATATTGATAAGTGAGTGTATTTACGAGCTTATCAGTATGCTCTTCTACTCCGGTCTTAAAACTCAAACTTCTATCGAATAACATATGTGCTTTAATATAATTTAGTCGTGTATTTCTTATGGACTTGGACATATAACTTGGTGGGTATAACATTGACCTTTTATGTATATACATTTGATTGGTTCATTTTCTTTTTTGGCTGTGGACAATGATCGTATGTATTTTACTAAGTTTTCCCATCCATGGTAGATTTTCTTCTTGAAGCCATAAATGAGGGTATTTGATCTGTTTTACTTTCATTTGTGGGTGATATCCAATTGTATAGATGCTTACATGAAGCTTGTGGTGTACAGATATTCCGCAAGGAGCCTTTCTTTTATGGGCATGATAATTATGATCAACTCGTCAAAATCGCAAAGGTATGTTGAAAGATGGATCTATGATGAATTTTCTTTTTATTCATTTTTGGTCTTGCTAGATCGAAATGATTTACACTACACTAAGTTCCAGCTATAATTTCTCAACTTTTCTTGGAACTTGGCTAGTTTTCTTTTGCTTCTATTGGTTTAATTGGATATACATCACGGGTATATGGAATTACTTTTTCTTTGGCTAGTATGTTTGTAATTACAAGTTTAAGATGTCATTAGATCCATCATCTGGTCTCGCCCATGTAGTTAAAATCCTCGTAGGAATCAAGTTATGGAATCTTGATTAAAAATGTCAGGTATTGGGTACAGATGAGTTGCAAGCTTATTTGAACAAGTACCGTTTGGAGCTAGACCAAAATCTTGCTGCTCTTGTTGGAAGGTGAAATATATTATACCTTGCACTTGCACTTGCACTTTTTCTAATTATATATATATACATGGTATGATTTTTGGGTGTGCCAACGCAGGCATAGTAGAAAACCATGGACAAAGTTTATCAATGCTGATAACCAACATTTGGCTGTTCCCGATGTAAGCTGTCATCCACAGAGCTCACTGATTATCCATATATAGTTTCCTTTGACTGAAATCTCTCTTTTTTTTTATCATTCTAAAGGCAATTGATTTTGTTGATAAATTGTTGCGATATGATCATCAAGAACGGCCAACCGCAAAGGAAGCAATGGTACATTCTCAAACTATGTCTATGCAACAGGGGATTTGTTGCATGTTTAGGTTGTGGCTGAGGTTTGGTTGTAATCATGTGCAGGCCCACCCTTATTTCTATCCAGTAAAGAATGCGGAGAGCCGCAGAAATCGTGGTCAATAAATATTCGGATTGAGCAAGGTGGGGGGGGTTCTATTCTTGGCGCCTAATTATTCCTGTGAACTTGTACTCATCGATATTCAAGGTCATTTGTTGGTCTTCACTGTAGCATACTTGTGTCGTGTGGTTTATGAGATGTATAATTTCATGATTGAGTTCTCTCTTCTTGAAATATGAAAATGTTTAACTAGAATATAATTTGGGGATTATTTCATATATTTAAATAACTATGGCGATAGTAGAAAAATTATCGAATTTCTAGAAAAATTGAAAGAATAATAGTACAATCAAGAAGTAAAAACATACTCCCTCCGTCCCGGTTGAATTGTCCCGGGTTGATCGGGCACACCTTCGTCCCGGTTGAATTGTCCTGGGTTGACCGGACACAATAACCAAGGAGTGTGAGTGTAAAGTAAGTTGAGTGAAATTAATATTTTATTGTTGAGTGTGAAAAATTTATCTTTTTAAGTAATGAGATAATTGAGGTGGGACGGACGAAAAAAGAAAAGTGAGACAATTGAGGTGGGACAGAAGGAGAGGGAGTAATATTTATTATATGAGATTGAGCACCACGAACCTGTTGCAGCAGCGATCAACTAATCATGGATATATAACATATATCAAACTATAGTTAAATTAATGACACTATTCCTATATTTTAATTTGTATTCTATTTGTAAAAACATTTCATTTCAGCTATTAATTATATAGCCTCCTCTAAGCATCAAAAGGTGATTTTATAGTCCTGATTTCAAAGTGCAGTGGTTAAACGTGTTTATGATTGATCACTCATAAGTTCGAATTAAAAAAAAAAGTTCGAATTAAAAAAAGAGATACTTCACCCTTAAATTGTGTATCCCAATTAAAGAAAATAATAAAAATGGTGATTTTTCACTTAGCTTCTGCATTTGGCCTAAACAATTCGCAACTTGAGTGGAAATCAACCTTCGAAGAAGTTGCTTAAATGAATCATAGATTGAACAACAACAACAACAAATCATCCAACTTTACAATGTTAATAGCAATTACCGCATGAATAAATGGAACTATACAAAGAAAAAAAAAAACAGAAATTCCTACACTGATGAAACAACCAAAAAAAATTATTACATAAGAAGCAGCCTAAAAAAAGACTAAAATGTTTATTCTAGTTGCAGGAATGCACAAGATGATGATCATCAAAGGTCTCTAGCTCAATCCTCCACCGTCTTAATTCCGAACTGGAATACATGCCTTCAAGATGACAGCAATGGGCATGCTCATGAATCCGATCAAGATGCAGGCATTCCACTGCCTCAGTGTCAGAGGAGTGGTGTTTGCAAATGTGCCAAGGAACTCTACGATTATGATCTGGAACAGGACTGTGGATCCTACGACTGAGGCGAACACGTGGTTTTTCAGAATCCCACGCAGCACATTTATCTTCTCCATCTCCCTCGAGTTCACCTCGTTGAACAGCTGCACAGTGATCACCACCATTAGAAGGGAAAGAGATACAAAACAAGTATAAAACACAGATGTTTAGATGGTTTTGGCCTCACCTGGCAGAAGACGAATGTGTTGAAGATGATAGTGTTAAGGGCCAAGTCGGAGTTGGGGTGGTTTTCGAGTTCAAAATATGTTTTACCATATGCTTGAAGGAACCATATCACCATGAACTGGTAGATGGACTGTCCCAAGATGTTCCTCCACATCACCTTGCTGATGAAGTTCCCTGTCCTTCCAACCGGAGCTTTCTTCATCAGCTCGTCGTTTGGAGGCTCCGTTGCCAGTGCAAGAGCCCCCAGTGTGTCCATGATCATGTTCACCCAAAGAAGCTGGACAGCAGTCAGAGGAGCACTCCCTGCAAGGGTTTGGTTCAACCAGTTTAGCGGCCTAAATCATTCCGGACTACAAAGAGACTCTTGTTTTTATCAAAGATTACCAGTTAAGCAAGCTGATGTGAAGTTCACTATCAATGCAACAATGTTGACGGTGAGCTGGAACTGCACGAATTTTTGAATGTTCACATACACTGATCGCCCCCATTTGGCTACAGTCACGATGGTTGAGAAGTTATCATCCAGAATTATAACATCAGCACTCTCTTTGGCAACCTGAATCCCAATCACAAACATTAAAAATGAGATATTGGCTAAGGAAGAAAATTGGAAGTTTGAAGCATGAATTTAAGTTTTAAGTCACCTCAGTTCCAGCAATGCCCATAGCTAATCCGATATCTGCTTCATGGAGTGCAGGGGCATCGTTCGTTCCATCACCAGTCACAGCAACAACTTCGTTCAATGTAGTTCTCAAGTGTTTCACTAGTGTATGCTTATCGAGTGGCGAAGAACGCGCCATCACCTGATGATATAAGATTATAGATATTGTTAAGATGATGATGATTGATCCTCAACTTGAGTCACAAGTAGGTACCTGAATCTTGGGGATCAGCTCCATCAGCTCCTCCATGCTCTTCTCGCGAAATTCTGGACCTTCTATGGCTATACCATCATCGGTAAGAATCCCACATTCCCTTGCAATGGCCTTGGCAGTGTTGATGTTGTCTCCTGTCACCATTCGGACAGTGACACCAGCTGAACGGCAGAGAGCAACTGACTCTCTCACTCCGGGGCGGACAGGGTCTTTGATTCCTACAATGCCAATGCAGGTGTAGCCTGAAGCTGGGATGGGCTCCGAGGCAGAGAACTCATCTTCGAGCTCCATGTAAGCGAGGCACAGAGTTCGTAGAGCCTCACTCGCAAACTGCTCAATAGTTTCCTTCAAATGATTGAAAGATGCATCATCCAAAGGCACCACTTCGCCTCTGGAATTCAGCACATTATCACAGGCAGCCAAGATGATCTCGGATGCACCTTTGGTGTGAGCTCTCAGGCCTCCTCCCTCTTGCAGCTGCAACACTACTCCCATCCTCTTCTTCGTGGAGTTGAACGGCTCGACTTTTACGAGCTTGTTCGCTTGCCTCTCTGCCTGAGAGTCACCACCCAATGCCAGACCGAACTCCAGTATTGCAGCCTCTGTTGGTGTCCCCAAAATCTCGCGCTTCCCTTCCTTGTTGACAACGACCTCCCCTCCCGTGTTGTTGAAGATGGACTGGAGGAGCGTCTTCAACACGTGCTGCGGGAGCTCGCTGCGCAGAGCAGAGGCGCTCTCTGATCTGCTCACCTCTTTCACGTTCATGCAGATGCAGGATTTCACCACGGTCATGTGGTTTGTGGTTAGAGTCCCGGTCTTGTCGCTGCAGATGCTGGTGGCTGATCCCATGGTCTCGCATGCGGCCAGGTGGCGGACGAGGGCCTTGTCGTTCATCATCTTCTTCATGGCGAAGGCGAGGCTTAGTGTCACTGCAAGAGGGAGCCCTTCTGGAACTGCAACCACAACTATGGTGACAGCAATGGCGAAGTACTCCAGCAGCTCCATGGCGTCGTCTCCCGACCAAACCAAGCTACTCCCTTCTTGAAACTTCCGACTAACCAGCTTCTGAACCAACACCGCAAATGTCACCACTGCAAATCCGAGCCCTATCTTCCCTATAATCGTAGCAACGCCGTTCAGTTTTACTTGCAGAGGCGTCTCGTCGTCTCCGCCTTCGCTCAGAGTAGCCATTAGCTTCCCCCACTGGGTCCTCATCCCGACTGTGGTGATCAGCATCTTGCAAGTCCCATCTTGAACCTTGGTTCCCGATAGTAGAAACGGAGTTTCCGCGTTCACCACCACCGGCTCGCTTTCTCCGGTGAGGCTAGACTCATCTATCAAGACAGAGAAACCGGACAAGAAAATGCCATCTGCCGGAACCTGATCACCGATGGCGAGATGCACGACGTCTCCCGGGAGAAGCTCGTAGATAGACAGCTTCTGCCGGAATCCATTCCTCGTCACTTGGATTGAGATCTTCTTCTTCTCCTTGTCCAAATCCCTGAACTGCAACGACTGACGGTAGTCGCTCGTTGCGGTGACGAACACCACCAGCAGTATGCTAGCTACGATCCCGAGACCGTCGTGAGCGCCTTTGGGCCACCCTTCGGTTGCTATTCCGACGACGAGTGATACCGAGGCGCAGACTCCGAGGATCATGAGCGTCATGTCGTGAAGGGCCTCCCAGACGAACACCCAGAAGCTTCGAGGCGCGCTCTCTTGAAACTTGTTGACACCGTATATCTCTTGCCTGCGGCTGAGGGCCTCGAGATCAGTGGTCGTGAGGCCGTTGGTGGCGTCCGTGGCGAGCTTATCTACAATGCCGTTCACTCCGCCGTGGAACTTTAACTTTTTGAGATCATGGCCTTCTACCATGGATCCTAACTCGTCGGCGCACACCTTGAAACCGGCGGCCTCGACTTCTTTGGGGACCGTGTAGTCGCTTAACTTGGCACCTGCAACTAGAGATGGTTAGTTGTGGAGAATGGTTGAACAAGAATTCATGTCTGAATAATTGGCACCTTTTATGAATTCAAAGGCAGCTCTGGAGACGAGGACTGCAATCCTTAGTTTCTCCTGAAATCATTACACAAGGATTATGTCAGCCACATTGCAAAAGAAAATGCCTTGATTTTTTCATAAGATAATTCTTGGAAAATGTTTTTTGGTTTTTCAAGATGTCTTGCTATGAACAGGGGAAGAAGAAGAAGATATATAAATTTCAAGAACATATTTGTAGAGAGAGAGGGGATTGGAAACCTGATTGGTTTTGCGCATTTCAGCAGCCTCGTGACGCTTGGAGATATTGGCGGTGAAGCGAAAGCGTCGCTTGGGGTTCTTGACGACGCCGCAGAGGTCCCGCCACCGCTGCAACACCTCCGTGGAAGAATGCTTCGGCTGTAGCTCCCATTTCTCACTCAGTAAACTCTCCATTACACTTGCAGATATTTCGATTTTCTTTCTCCTTGAAACTAGTCTCCAAGCTTCAACTTATAATATAATAGGCGCGTTTTGCATCAGCTAGAGCAACGAAAGTGGCGATGAAACTCAATAAAATAACATCCGAAGCTACGCATGAAATCAACACGCAAAAATGACGAAATTTCGCAGCATTTGTTGTCTCGTAAAAGAAAACAAAAAAAAGCTAGAGAGAGGAGGATCCGGTTTTACTGCATGGGTAAAATTTAGAAGAAAAGGCAAAAATATTTTGCAAAAAATTGGGTGATTACAAATTTATAACTCATCCTCACCTTCCATAATTTTGTGGGTAGAGTTTAATAATACGATAAACGCGCTCGGTTATTTCCACATTTTCACTGCTTATAATTCCGCCACGTGCCTTTCTTTTTCTAATTTCTCAATTCTTCCTCTACCAAGTTTCTTTTTTATAAATTATAATTATATTTTATATTATTAAATGTCAATGTAAATGGATGTAGAGTTGTTGTTTTTTTTATTGGAGTATTTGGTAGGGTACGCGTTGAGCACACGGCCTAGTAAATTAGAAAGTAAGTTTCACTGATTGATGAGACAATGACATCATTTTTTGACCAACTTTAGTTACATCCCATTTCCTACCCATAAAATTTTAGTTGATCCCCTAAAACACTTAAATTTTATGTGAGATTCTACCTTCCAACTTCATCGTCAGTTCTCAACTCAGAAATACTCATTTCGCTTCCCTCAGAAATTCCTGATACTTGCAAAAATAGAGGCATTTTTTCATATTTTAATAATCTAGCTAGATAGAACAAATATGTGCTAAAAAGAAAGTAGCAAACAATTATAGAATTATTTTTTGTTTTATTAGATGATATTCTTCATATTCCAACATAAAGAAGAAAATATTAAATAAGTAACTAATATAACTATATTTAGTAATCAATAAATAGTTATCGACATTCCATCCAAGCACCCATCAATCTCTCCATGTCACATGTTAGAATTCATTAATTAATCACCAACACACTTCACAATCTCTCATCATTCCAATTTCTCAAATCTCCCATTTCTGCATAACACAATGAGCAATGGACCAGGACTCTTCTCCGACATCGGCAAGAAAGCCAGAGGTTTTCATTTCTCTCTCATCCATTCTTTGCATTTCCCTTCGATTGTTTTTTCACAACATATAATTTTGTAGATCTTCTAACCAGAGACTATCTCTCCGATCACAAATTCTCTGTCTCCACCCGCACCGAATCTGGAGTGGTAGGCACCACCTTCTTTCTTTCTTTTTGCAAACTTTCTCATGATCTACGATTTATGGATTCCAACATTCAATTCATCCGGTGTTGAAAAGGCAAACAATAAATAGCATATCGATCTGATTGATTATAAAACTGCATTTAGGCTGTAAAATAAAGGGCAAGAATCTGATCTCTTACCTAACATTGGAGTGCAGGGCTTGACCACATCCACAGTAAAGAAAGGGGGCTACTCATCTGGTGATGTGCAACTCCAGTATGCCTGCAAAAACTCTGCTATTGACATCAAAGTTGATACAGAATCAAACGTCAGATGCTTTGCTCCAACCCTTTTTTCTTCATCCATTTTCATTTCTTTTTTCTAATCCCCTCTTCGGTTTTTGGCATGCAACAGATCCAAGCGATTCTCACTCTAACAGACATCATTCCATCATCCAAGACCATCACCACATTCAAACACCCTAATTATGACTCCGGCAAGGTGCTTTCTTTATCAATTCTTTACATCTACACTCACTTTCATTAATACCCTCTTGTGTTTTGCTCCTGCAGCTGGAATTCCAATACTTTCACCCTCACGCCACCTTAACTGCAGCCCTTAGTCACCACCGGACCCCTCCCGTTGATTTCTCAGCCACCCTCGGCACCCCAACCTTCGCACTGGGTGCAGAGGCTAGATACGAGACCACATCCCGTAAGCTGACCAAATACACTGCAGGAATCACTGTGACCAAGCCAGACTCCTGTGCCGCCATAATTCTGTAAGTGTATTAACTCGCGAAATTAAGATAAAACAAAGATCTTTTCAAAAGGCTGGGCTGTGCAAGTATTGTTCCCTTCTTTACAGGGGTGATAAAGGGGACACCATAACTGCATCTTTCATACACTACCTAGATCAGTCCAAGAGGACTGCAGGCGTGGGTGAGATCGCAAGGAGATTCTCAACGAATGACAACACGTTTACAGTGGGAGGGTCATACGCAGTTGACGACCTCACACTGGTGAAGGTGAAGCTCGATAACCATGGCAGACTCGGAACAGCATTGCAGCACGAAGTGATTCCTAAATCACTTGTGACCATATCAAGCGAGTTTGATACCAAGGGCTTAGACAAGACACCCAAATTTGGAGTGTGCTTTGCTCTGAAGCCTTGAGAGCTTCTGCATCCACATGTTTTGGAACAAATTCTTTGATCTCTTTGAAGCTAGCAAGCTCAAAATAAGTAGAGCAGGCATGGCATACGACATTTATCTCTATGTTTTGAACTTTTGAGTTACTTCGGTTTTATACAGCATGAATTATTTCTGCTGCAGAATTTAAATTCATCTTTTCTATTACTGCTACTTACTGTGGAATCTGCTACTAAATTTTCATTTTTAATACCAACAACATTCAAAATGAAACTATAATTTAATCAAGAATACAAGTCCAATAAAATAAGGGTGAAAGCTGGGGAGACATTAAAAATGGGGTTGATCCATGGATTCGACTTTCAGCTTGATGGAAATTGAAAAAACTAAACCAATGGAAAATAATCTCCAAGAAACCAAATACCATCAGGAAGCAGCAAAGGCAGAATTTGTGAGGTTGAAGAACAAAAAATCAGAATATCTACAACTCCCACAACACGAAGCAATCAAAATAGGGGAAATATATAGCCACACAACAAGAGGAACTTACTGCAAATGAGTTGCATTCAACAACACAGATCTTTTACCAAAATTAATCAATATATAACTAAAATCATCCAAGTTTGTCCAAACGAAACAAAATCCATCAAAAGGAATTTTAAAATAAACATGGTTCTTCTCATTTAACATAAATTCTCAAAAACCGTTAACAAAGATCGGGATCTAAATCGACAAACCTAATCAATCGTCTGCATAATATCCTCTGAGGTGAACTTGGTGCCCTTTTCCTTATCTGCGGCGGCGCGGCCCTTGGCCTTGCGGTCGAGCAACGACTTTCGGTCCTTATCGAGGCGGAGCTTGGTGACGACAACCTTAGAGGGGTGGATTCCCACGTTGACAGTGGATCCGTTAACCTTCTCGCGGGTGATGCGCTCGATGTGGATGACCCATTTCTTGCGGTAGACTTGGATAACCTTGCCCTCGCGCCCCTTGTAGGTCCCACGCACAACCTGCACCTCGTCGTCCTTGCGCACCGGCATGGAGCGCACGTTGTACTTGGAGCGGAGGTCTCCGGAGAGCGGCGCGCTCATGATGACGCGGCGGACGCTAGACGGCGCCGTGAAGTGAGCCTTACGGCTCTTGCGCCTGGAGGAGGAGACGCGCGGATTATACTTCATTTTTTCCCGTCGAACGCCTCTGCTGCTGCTGCTGCTGCTGAGGTTTTTTAGATGACAGGGCTAGGTTTTGGGAGTGTGTATTTTCGATGTAGGTATTTTAATTCGGCCCAAAGTGGAGGGACAGTCCAATTAAAAGTGTTCGAGGTTAAAAACTGATGGGTTGTCCCAATTAATTTTATTTGTATTTTCTTCATAATTATATTATGAATTATGAATTCAGTTCTAATATTTAGGATAATACCTTTTTTTATTATGTTTGAGTTGTATAGTTGAAATTTGGTTTAAATACTCTTTAATAATTATTTAAAATTTTAAAATTTATTTAATTATTATTGAGATTCAATTTGTACAGACACGAGCTCCGGGAACTTGGCAGTTCGATAACAAATTATCGCAAGCAATTGAACCGGTTTAAGAAACGAGAACAATGAATAACGGTAAATTGAAACGAGCAATGTTACCGTAAGCGATGAATTGAACTAAAAAAGAACACTTAGACTACCCACAATGGTAGCCTTTTAGTGAAGGTTACTCATAAAAGACAAATTATAATGATTATAAATAATAATAAAAGAAGCAACAATTTTTAATTTCTTCAGCCTTTCATGTGGCCTCCCTCGGCCGACAACATCTGCTTCACCTTCAGACGCCCTCCAAAATGTTGCTACTGTTTCATTTTTTTATTGCAATAGAAAAAATAAGAATAAAAATAATACAAAAAACTCAAAAATAAGTCTATAAATATGTTATGAATCACAATCGCAAGTTTCATTCATACCCACAATTCACTTCGCAAGTTTCTTCCTTGTATTTAAATATTATTATTCTATTTTATATCAATTATCGTATTTATTGCTTATCAAATAAGTTCTTAATTATTATGCATATTTATTTAATGACAAATTTAAAATAAGTTTTAAGTTTTATATTATATTAGAGAAATTAATATTTTAATTAAAAAGTTAAGTTGGATTGAGGTCACTGATGGAAATGTAAAAAGTATTAAGTTGAAGGTGGTGTGATGGATAGAAAAAAATAATATTTTATTAAAAGGTTGGGTCACTGATGAGGATAGTCTTATCTAGATGGACTTTGGTGCATATGAGTACAATTATGAAGGCAATCAATCAGGTGTCCAATGAGTGAATGCCATAAATAGTTAAATAAATGTAGGTAGGTGCCGAATTGTTTACAAGGGATTTTTTATAGGACCTAGGAACGATCTAAAATTTCTAGGGCGTGCCTCCGAATTGTTGCAGGTAGCTTGCCGACCTTCTCGGGGTCGTTGCAACGTCTATATCTGGACCCTTTTTAATCGTTGTGCAGCTTGATCAAAATGGGTCTTCGCTAATCAACCTATTCCTGAGATCTTCTTCTCGGCAAAGTGTTATTCCCAACGGGTAGCTTGCTATCAAACTGCTTTTGGCTTGGGCCAAGTCACCTAACGTGGGCTTCGTGGCTTAATGGGCCTTCATACCGGGCCAATTAACTTGTGACCCCAACAATTATGAAGTTAAAATATTGATAAAATATAAATATGTGTATTTTTAATATAGAAATGGATGAATATATGGAGTTTGACATGTGCTTTGAATTTTTTATGATAAAGAACAAGTCTTTCACACATTATCATTTAGAAAGTTAAAAAGAGAAATGAAAATATTTAATGAAATAAAAAGACTTAAAAAATTATTCACAATTCATTAATTTGATGAGCTAATCTGAAAATCGAAGGGTTATGATTGAAATATTTTAACCCAAAAATCTGTATCAACCCAAAAAAAAAAAGGGAAGGTCTTAGATTAAGTACACCTAAGCTTAGGCAGATTTTATCCATTAACCCAAATCAAACTCATTTAATATATCATAATTAGGGATTAATAAATCCTATTTAGAATGGATAAACCTATTTGAGTATGGATAAAACCCGCCTAAAACATTTAGGCGTACCTAATGAAAGTTTTTGAAAAAAAAAAAAAAAAAGACCAATCTGAAAGGACTTACTCAAAACCCAATGTCTTGATATCCCTAGTTGGATGTAATAGGCTCCTTGACTTGAGTTCCTAGCCAAATTGGATATGGGATGGGCCCAAACTAAGAAGAGAATCGAGCTTTTATTTGATGTTAAATCTATTAATTTTATAAGGGATAGATAAGTAACCTAGTAGCGTTGGGAAAAGGCCTCTGTTTTTGTAAGAGATAGGTTTTTGAGGTTCAGCCCAATTAAGTAAAACGGCTGGTGTTTTATTAACTCTGATTTCAGAGCGTCGTTTACACGCCATTGATCACTACATACACGCTGGTCAAGATTAAGATCCATAATCCTTGGCAGACTTTTCACTACAGCTATCCTTTTCATTCGTCCCGCTTGAGGTTTTGACATAATTCAAATATTCGGAATATTACAAAAAAACTCAATTCCAAATTATCTACCACACAAAATGTCGAAAATGAGTTTGGTTTACCCACTAATTAATTTGCTTTCTCTATCCCTCTTATGTAATCGAAGCATATTCAATATAAGTTGATTCATGAATTGAAATTGATTAAAATTAAAATATAGCCCAAATTGTAAAAATGAGCCTAAACGAAGCGTCAGCATTCAGCAGCATCATATCTAACACAGAAATAAATTATTGCAAAAGAATTGCATTTAACAAAAAGATTTTCTACCAAATTAATACGCCATATTACCATCAGAGATGCTCAAAACGAAACAAAACCCATCAAAAGCAATTATAACATAAACACGATTCTTCTCAATCCAAAAAACCGTCAACAATGATCGGGATCTCAATCGACCAACCTAATCAATTGTCTGCATAATATCCTCTGAGGTGAACTTGGTGCCCTTTTCCTTATCCGCGGCGGCACGGCCCTTGGCCTTGCGGTCGAGCAGCGACTTTCGGTCCTTATCGAGGCGGAGCTTGGTGACGACGACCTTGGAGGGGTGGATCCCGACATTGACAGTGGATCCATTAACCTTCTCCCGGGTGATGCGCTCAATGTGGATGACCCATTTCTTGCGATATACTTGTACGACTTTTCCCTCGCGCCCCTTGTAGGTCCCCCGCACGACCTGTACCTCGTCATCCTTGCGCACCGGCATGGAGCGCACATTATACTTGGAGCGAAGGTCGCCGGAGAGCGGAGCGCTCATGATGACGCGGCGGACGCTAGACGGCGCCGTGAAGTGAGCCTTGCGGCTCTTGCGCCTGGAGGAGGAGACGCGCGGATTGTATTTCATGATTACCCGTCGCCGCACTCGGCTGCTGCTGCGATCGGAGAATTTTTGGTGGAGAATTGGGGAATATAGGGTTAGGGTTTGGATATTTATATGTGTGGGGTTTTTGGAACGGCGTCGTCATGATGTTATGGGTGTTTCTTGGGCTGCTTGAGTTGGGTTTGATTGGATTAGGCGTCACTATTTTTTATTTTCAGATTGGGTCCAAACAGTGGTCTATAATTAGAAGAAAATTCAGATTTGAAGTATTATCAATGCAGATCCGAATTAAAGTTAAATTATCTATTTAGGACTTGAAAAATGAATTTTTAATTTAGAACACAGAAGTTTAATTCTTAATTTACGATCTAAAAAACATCCAAAAAATTTCAATTCAATATTTTGAAAATTCATAAAATTCTCAATCCAGTACCTTAATGTTAGATCATAGATTGAAAATTATATGATATTTGAGCTTTGGATTGATAATTCATTATTTTGGTCCTAAATTAATAATTAAAATATTTTTTGGATCTTAAATTGATAATTAAACTTTTTGAGTTTTAAATCAAAATTAAATTTTTGTTATATAATATTTTATTATTTATTATTTTTATTCCCACAAATAGCCTACCAATTCGATTGATGTTGAGTAAAGGTGTAATAGAAATAGATTGGATGGTGTCTTTGTTTTAAGTTTAATTTATTTACTAGTATTGCACCCACGCTATGTGTGGAATTTTAGTTATATACTTATATTTATTATTATATTAAATATTTAACTTAAAGTTTTATTTGTACTCAAATAATTTTAATATTTAAATGTGTAAACTATAAAATTATATAATAATAAATACTTCATCCGTCTCATTTGAATTGGTCCACTTACCAAATAGGGCGTCCCAACCGAAATAGTTCATTTATAAAAATGATAATTTGTTTACATTCAACAATAAAATTTTAATTTCACTTACACTCACAGTTCTTAATTCCCGTGTCGAAAATAAATGAGTCATTTTAATCGGGATGGAGGGAATATAGTATATATTGATATATATTTACCTTATTTTTTTTTTAATTTAAAAAATGTTAGATTTTAATTTAAAACTGCTATTGTTTTGTTTTTTTTGAATTATGTTACACTGTTCAAATGGAAATGGAGTGTTTCAATGCCACTCAAATACATAACTAATTGATCACATACAAATCGCTTAACCAATTGCATCCCTTGATTAAAACATCTATATTATTTTCTTGAAACGGATGATTTCATTTTATAATTATAAGTTTTAATTTTAAACAATTTCATTATTTTTTTATTTTATGAGAAACTTTCAATATTTTAATATTGAAAAATCTTAAATTTTCAAATCTTTTGCTTCTTACTATCTCTCATTCTTCAAAATAAATTTTTACAGGTAATGTTTGTTCGTTATATCATTAAATAATTTTTTTTAAACATAATACATAACTTATAACTCACTTCACTCAAATTTTTTCATTAAAGCTCGAACTCATAACCTTTTGAACACAAATAAGATATTTAAACCATTTATGCTTCGAGTTGGGGACATTAGATAGATATTTAACTACGTGCATTGGTGCATGCTTTATACGTAATAAACTTGGATCTCAAACTTTTTGAAGTGCAATTTAATTTGTTACTCTCACATGTGTTAAAAATCTAAACACTTAATCTCTCTCTCTCATCATAGTTTTAATGTCTTCAATTATATCATAATATTTCATCATGGTGATGATTATTGTACTTTATTAATACTCCCTCCGTCCTACTTCAATTGTCTCTCTTTCCTTTTTTGTCCGTCCCATTTAATTGTCCACTTACTTAAAATGGAAAGTTTATTCGCTCTCACTAATAAAATATTAATTTCCTCTATCTCTTACTGCATTGGTTATTGTGCCCACAGGTAGGGGACTAATTAAGAGGGACGGAGGGAGTACCATTTATGTCTTCAATCGATAGCACATACTCCGTACTAATTCGTTACAGCATTGTACTGTTTTTGCATTTGTGAATTCAATTTTTGAAACCAAGATAACTTTCACCATTTTTGTTTCTCAATATGAAACTCATGTTTATATTTTGACTATTATTACATCAACATTAAGTATTAACACTTTTACTTTCGACTTCATTTATTTCGTTATTTCGTCCACTTTCTTTTACGTGTGTGTCAATTTATTTCCTTCACCCACCTTATCTCTTCATTGATTGCACATTTATAAAATAATCTATTTAAAGTTGAAATAAATATTCTCAAATTCACACACATTTCGACTTTTCAAATACTCAATGCAGCAAAAGGAGCACATATATTTATCTGTAGAGTATATCACAGTAATTTTCCAAAAATATTATTCAAATATGATTACTTTAATTAATTTTATTTATGCTCGGGTAGAGACCAACAACCTAATTTTAGAATTAACATAAACACTTCTTGCAAATGGTTATTGTATAATAAGGTGTGGAATGTTGTGTCAATGTTTTCACGACTTCGCCACACACTATGTAAATTAGACTCATTTACAACTATTTCAAATCATATTTTCTTTAGAAGGTAGTGTTTGAACTCTTATTCTCTAAACTTTTTTTTTCCTTGAGCAACATATAATAATACTCCGTCCGTCCCGATTATTTGGTCCATATTTTCTTTTTGGTATGTCCCATATATATTGCCCACTATCTAAATTTGGTATTGTTTTTTATATAAGTTTACAAAGATACCCTTGAACTATATTGTAAATGACACACAATTCATAAGATCCATTATTGATAGTTATTGCTAAATATGGGTAATTCGGGAAGTTTGTTCATATATTTAATACATTCATAAATAATTTTTTACATTCGTGCAAGTTGAAACTGGACCAAATAATTGGGACGGAGGGAGTAATCAATTTCACTTTAATTTGTCTTCCTCAAACAAAATATACAACAATTTAAAATTTTCACATATTTTACAATATAGTGTGACACACTAAAATTTTTGCATTGTAGTCTCGCATCTTAATATCATATTTGAACTTATTTTAGCTATATTATGACATAATATTTTTTTCTCATTTTATTTCATTTTACTCTATAACTTGGCTTTCTAAAATAACCTATAATTTCATTTGATCTTAGAATAATTTGATATTCTTCTGAATATAACATGATATTTTCAACTTATCCAAGCCTCTGATCTCTCAGTTTTCTTTTCTTTTTAATTCTTCCTCTGAGAATAGATCGTTTTTATTTAAGTTTTTGATGTAAAATGTGCAATTTTATTATGCTATTACGTACTTGCCTCATATACTGGGCAATATGCATTATGATTATGATCTACATTAGAGTGATTTTTTTTTACTATATGAGAGTTGTTGAAAATTTCCATCAATTTAAATATTTATATTTTAATTTTTTTTAAATGTTGTTGCTATGATGATTTATGAATATAAATTAATGTCACACTACTGAGATTTTATATCTATAAAGATTCAAAGTTATTATTAGTTAATATAAAGTATTTAGTGTGTTAATTATGTGTTTGATATTTGTGCATCATTATAATTAGTAATAAATATTAACATAAATATAAAAAATATTAATAATATATACCAATATCCATTTTTTTAAATGATGAATGTGCTTAAAATAAAAAATAGTGTTAAATTAATGTCACACGTCTTAGATTTTAAATATAAAAAGATAAAAAGTAATTATGAGTTGATATAGAGTCTTTAGTGCGTATGTATGATATTTGTGCATCATTTAAATTAATAACAAATATTAACTTAAATACAAAAAATATCAATTATATATACCAAATCAACAATATCCAATTTTTATTTAAAATGATGATTATGTTTAAAATAATAAATATAATGCTAATTGTATCATGTACAAATAATATTTCTTAGAATTATATTCATTATATCCAAAAATACTATTTATGTTGAACAAATATTATTTAAGATTTGCAAATATATTATCCATAAAATTTTTAAAAAATATTACAATGCAAATCATTATTTATTACATCAATTTTATTCTTACACAGATATGATTATTACATCAATTATTTTTTTTCTTAACAGTATTTTACATATTTATCCCCCAGTTTTGTTTTAATATATATATATATATAAATTTTATTACAGTTAAATTTAAGATCTTTTTATTGAATATTTCAAAATTTATAAGCTTAGTTGAGCCTCAGCGATTTTTTTTTTATAAAAAAATTATATTTATATTTAAAATATTCATTACTTTTTTAAAATATAATATAATTTATTATAAATAAATTATATTCAAATTCAACTTAATTATTAGTGACAAAGTTAATTCAAGACTTCTTAATCTCAATATAAAATATTCATTTTTAAAAAGTTAATAATTGTGTACTTTGAGTTATTGTTATTAAATGAATTTATCTTACAAATTGAATACTTATAAACCTTAAATCTGACTCATCTATGAGAGGATCTTGTGAAGGACACTCATATAAATTCATATTATTAAAATAATTTTATATATTATTTTATAAATAAAAATACATGATTTGTTGAATAAAGAGTAGATACATATCAATTAACCGATGTATTATGAAAGCATTGTTTATTAATTGAAAAACCAATATAAGTGAAAATAATGTATTTAGTTAATAAAAAATAAATACATCATTTATTCAATAAAAAATACATTATTTCCTAAATAAAAACTCCAGGAGTTGTAATAAAGCTTGGCCAAAATAAGACTGCTGTTGGTCCGAGATCAGAGTTTTGTACATGTAGTGGAAATTTTACAGGAAAATTTGCACTCACAATCTGGATGTTACTCACCAGTTCGTGTCTCTGAAATTTGAAGATTAACGAGTTTGAAATTAACTTTAGGTTTCATATATACTTTAACACCTAAGTAGTATTGAGTATTAAATTCTTATTAAAAATAAATAAAGCAGTAAATGCACAAGGATTTATAGAGGTTCGGACAAAATAGCTCTTGGTCCCGAGATCATAATAAGTATAATGCAGTAATGCATAACAAAAATTTTAAAGGCAAATTTGCACTCATAAATTGGTGGTTCGTGACCAATTTGTGTTCTTGAAAAACAGTTTATTAGTGAGTTGGACTTTTAGGTTCAGTTCGAGTATACTTCAATACTAGAATGTGTTGAGTTTCAAAATCATTGCTGAAAAAAAAAAGTACTCCCTCCGTCCCATTAGAGTAGTCCCATTTCTTTTCGGCACGGAGATTAACGGTTGTGAGTGTAATGGAATTAATATTTTATTGGTGAGTGTGAAAAAGTTTGCCATTTTAGGAAAATAGGACTGATTTATGGGACAAACAAAAATGGGAAATGAGACTACTTCAATAGGACAGAGGGAGTAGTAAAGAGCAGATAATTTATAGAGGTTCGGACAACACATCCTACGTCATCTCTTCAAACTGTGGTCTAGAAATTCACTAAGCCTTAGTTACAGGATGGTCTCGCAATCTATCGCTAGCTGGTAGATGTCAATCTCTACCAATCCACTAGCTCACTCGTCCGGGCCTCTGGTTCCTTCAGCTTCACAGACTTGGAGTGTGGGCATACACTTTGGATGTTGAGAGTTTATAGTTCCTCCCGAAATATCGAACTAGTTGGCTTGACGCCCGTGATAATCACAGCTGGAGATCAGAGTTATTTAGAGACATTTGAGCATCGTCCAATCTGATGTGTCTCTTTTCTGACGGGAGCACAGTGTTTTTCCTAAAGTCGTGCACAACACCTTTGGAAATGCGATCCCCCCGATCTCAACTGGAATGGAGAAGATTCCTGGATCACTTCTCTTGACTGGAAGTTTCTTCTGTAGAATCATGTTGCACTGCTCATGAAGTATGACTGTTGAGTTCTCCACAAAATGCTTTTTCTCGCTCATCAGCTTGCGGAGATACTTCATGTAACCTGGAATTTCACTCAAAGCTTCGATTAGTGGTAAGTTAATACTTACCCTTTTGAGATTCTCAACAAATCTCGAAAACTTTGAATCCTCCTTTTGCTTGGAAAAACATTGAGGAAATAGCATCGGAGGTGGTCTGGCAGCTTGGGAACTTGATGTTTGGTGCTGGGGAAACCTCTGTGTCGATTGGGTAACCGGCATATCGACCTGTCCTCTATTTCGATCGACAGGGGCGACACACCTACTGAGTTCCTATCAATCGGCTCTTCTTCATCACTCGATATCTCGGCATCCTCCTGTCCTCTGTGTCGATTGACACTGGGAGTGTCGGTCGAAACAGAGGGCAATTTAGTGGCCTGCTCCTCCTCTTCTCTCCCAAACTTGTTTTGGGGCATGCTCGAACCTGTGTAGCTGGTTTTGGATCTGAGTTTTATTGCCTTGCACTCCTTTTGGTTCTTGGGGTTGATTTCGGCGGTGCTCGGCAGCTTTCCTAGTTGGTTTTGCGCACCAAGTGAGGTTGCAATTTGACTGACCTGCGTCTTGATAATCTGCACATGCTTGCCAAGTCTGTCCACCTTGGTGTTGACTCCTGCCACCTCCTGCTCAATCTTGCCAACACAGTAGTCAGAAGTTTTGATGAATTTCTAAAGCACCTCGTCAAGGGTCTCCTTCTTCTTCTCCACAATTTCTCCATTCTGCACATCGAAGTCTGGTGGAGGGTGTTTGGCACCTTCAGGCTGAGCATAGGAAAATCTGGGATGAGCTCTTTGGTGGTAGTGCTGGTATCCCCTTGCCGGTACTGATTTGGGTATCCACCTCGATTCATGTAGTTCGCGTCGGCGACGGGATCAACCCGTGCAACAAAAACACAAGCACTAGAAGTTAACTTTTTAACCTCTCCCTTGAGCTTTTTCACTTCTTTCTTGAGGGTGTCATCTTTCTTCGTTTCTACTGCTCGAACTTGTGGCCTCCTTGGATTAGCCCTTTGTTGAGTGTGCAAAGTCATCTTCTTGAACAGCTTGAGGGCCTTTTAAGGTGATAAGCTCATCAACGAACCTCTGGCTGCATTATCAACAGACTCTTGGGTTCTTTCATTCATCCCTCTGTAGAAAATGTGGGCCTGCTCCTCACTGTCAACTCCATGGCCTGGACAGCTCCTTAGCAACTCATTGAACCTGCTCCACGCCTCGAATAAAGACTCGTCCATCTTCTGGTGGAACTGCAGGATCTCTATCTTTTTCTTAATGATCACTGATGGTCGTAAGAATGCGGCGAGGAACTCTGCTCGGAGATTCGCCCAAGTGCGGATGCTGCTGCAATCCAGGGCTGTAAACCATGTTCGAGCCTGATCCCTAAGTGAGAAGGAAAATAAGCGCAGACGGATCACATCCTGGCTGACTCCGTTCTGCTTGATGGTATCACACACCTCCACGAACTTTTGGAGATGGGTGTACGGATCCTCCACTGCTCGGCCACCAAATTAGTTTTGCTTAACCATCTGAATCAAGCCGTTTTGAGTTCAAAGTTATTGGCAGCGATGCCAATAATAAATCTCTCACTGCCGGGCTGCGTTCTGTACCTCCTTGCCATGGCATTCGGATCTGTAGGGTTTTTCTGTGAACCGAATCACCAAAACCAAACTGAACCGGATCGATTTATGGATATTGCACATAATCAAAATTCACAAAACCCTAGCATGCTCCTATGAATTTAATAGATATCGTGGATTGAGGAATTACCGTTATTCCGTCGAGTCTGATCCGATCTTTTGCGTTTGAATTCCAAATTCCAATTCAACCACGCAATTCGATTTTATCTGCGGAATCAGAAATTAGAACCCTAATTTCTTAAATAATCAAAAATAAAGAAAAGAAAGAAATAGGATTTCTGTTCTCCAGATCAGATCTTCAGGGTTGTGTCCCGGTGCTGGTCAGATCTACTACTGGTGAGGACTCCGTAGATCTGTGACTTGAGCAGGACCAGAATCGAAATTCTCCTCCCTCTCTCTTTCAGGATCGGCGCCCCTCTCTCTCTCTCCTTAGGGTTTCAACTTATTTGAATCTTATGAAAAGTGGCTAGGGTTTCAGAGAGTGAGAGGTCTATTTATAGACCTAGGGTTATAAAAACCCTAGTGGGCTCCTGGGCTCAATTCAGCACACGTATTGGGCCAGACCTGGGACCTAATGCAAATAATAAAGTGGGCCTATAAATTAATTAATTCCCATGTCCACAACCCAGGACACAATTAATTAATTAATATTAATTCTTTTTTACCACAGAATTAATACTGACCTACCCCTTTATTACCACGTTATGAGAACGAGTTGCATTAATTGAGAATCCCCATATTTAAGGTTACCGGACATCCATTAATTAATCGAAGCCTCTGACAAGCTCTAACTACAATTAATTAATATCTTATAATTCCTGAGTAGTACCACTCAAACCTTATCACTCGTGCCTGAACTTAATTAGCCTGCAGGACTTTGGCACGATGAATGTTATTGAGCTCCTCGGGGAATGTCCCCATCCTATTACTCGGATATGGTTACCTAAACCCAGTCTCAGGCGGTACTACACGAACTGCTGTTACCCAAGAAGTGGATATACGAGCACGTTACTTAGGCTCTCCACCATGGCAAGTCAAAGCAACAGTCAACCCGTGCAAACCCCTGAACCTTTGTTAGGGTTCGGACTCAATCAATATAACGAGATTTTGTATTCGCTGATGTCAGACAGACAAATACATCTCACTGCGGTCCATCAATACGCCACCTCTGCGTACCAGCATGTCAAGTAACCAAGACAGACTACTTATTCCGACAATGCCCGCAGCCATCCGGACAGACGTATCCTCATACGCTGTCTCGGCTGTGATCAGGTTTATGTCTCACTAGGTCAAGTGATCATACTGTCTTCTGCGATCTACAACACGCCGTATGATCGTCCCTATCGGTGAGACAAGAGGATACCATTGTTCATACATGTAAGATTGTTAACAGATATGAGAAATAAATCGTTGTATACTCATGTAATAAATGCTTTCAGTATACAAAACCCATCAATCTCCCACTTATACTCAAAGCATAACTAAGCTATTACAGAGTATACAATCCGTCTATCTAGTCTGATGTCACTTTAACCACTATCAGTGGTCGGCATCCACCTCAGACCCAGCTCACGAATATGTCTTTCGTAAACTTTCTGCGGCAAGCTCTTTGTAAACGGATCAGCAAGATTGTCAGCAGTGTCAATCTTCTTAATCAGCACATCGCCCCTCGATACGATTTCTCGTATGATATGGTACTTTCTCTCTATGTGTTTGCTTGCCCTGTGAGACCGCGGTTCCTTTGAGTTTGCCACTGCACCAGAGTTATCACAATAAATTGTGATGCTCCTCGGCAAACTCGGGATCACGCCCAACTCTAAAAGGTAGTTCCGGAGCCACACCCCCTCTTTTGTGGTGTCGGAGGTGGCGACATATTCCGCCTCTATGGTGGAGTCAGCAATGCATTTCTGCTTTGAGCTCCTCCAAGATACAGCTCCACCTCCCAGGGTAAACACATATCCTGAGGTCGATTTATTCTCATCCTGGTCCCCTTGAAAATCCGAGTCTGTATAACCCACAGGGCACAAATCCTCACTTTGATAAACTAGGCAGAAATTCCTAGTTCTTTTCAAATACTTGAGGATGTGCTTTACAGCAGTCCAGTGTGCCTGTCCAGGGTTAGACTGATATCTTGCTACCATGCCAACGGCATAACAGATATCTGGTCTGGTACACAGCATTGCATACATAAGACTACCCACAGCCGAAGCGTATGGTACAAGACTCATCTCGTCTTTCTCCCGCTGTGTTTGAGGACACTGCCAACCAGAATGACGAACGCCATGTCTGAAAGGTAGCAAGCCTTTCTTGGCGAGTTGCATGCTGAACCGGGCTATCACAGTATCCACATAGGATGCCTGGGATAAGCTCAACATTCTTCTCTTACGATCTCGTAAGACCTTAATCCCAAGAATGTAGCCAGCTTCTCCCAGATCCTTCATTTGGAACTGTTCGGATAACCAAACCTTGATTTCGGACATCACTCCCTCGTTGTTTCCAAATAGGAGTATGTCATCAACGTATAGTGCAAGGAAGACCATGCTCCCACTGACACAAAGTCGGTAAACACAACTTTCGTTTTCCAACTGTGCAAATCCATAGGATTTAATCACATCGTTGAAACGTAAGTTCCACGACCTTGAAGCTTGCTTAAGTCCATACAAGGACTTCCTAAGCTTCCAGACAAGATGTTCTTCGCCCTTGCTTATGTATCCCTCGGGTTGCTGCATATAGATGTCTCTACCTTCTTCAAGGTAACCGTTTAGAAAAGCAATTTTGACATCCATCTGCCAGATCTCGAGGTCCATATGCGCAGCTATGGCAAGGAGTATCCGGATGGATTTGAGCATGGCTACGGGTGAAAAGGTTTCGTCATAGTCAATGCCCTCTTTCTGACTATAACCCTTTGCCACCAGCCTGGCTTTAAAAGCCGTGATCTTTCCATCCGCCCCTTTCTTTCTCTTGTATACCCATTTGCACCCTATGGCCCTGACACCATCCGACAAATCAGTTTTCTGGTATACATCTATAGCAGTTATGGATTCAATTTCAGAATCCATGGCGACACGCCATTTGGCAACATCCTTGTCCTGCACTACCTCTTCGTAAGTCAGTGGGTCAGAGTACTCATGTCCGTCTTCCGGGCTCAAGTCCGAAGACTCACCCACGAACATGTACCTTTCCGGCTGGAAAATAACCCTCCCACTGCGACGAGGCATCGGTGCCGTGTCAGTAGTAGGTGCAGTGACTTGTGGTCCTGCACCTTGCACTGAAGAACGTGTCTGTGGTGCTGTACCTCTCACAGGAGCACCCACATCTACACGTTCCCCTTCCCTTGGAATTGCATTCTCGTTCTCAATTTCTTGAAGAACGATATCACTCCTTGACCTGTAATTACTCACATACTCATCCTCCAAGAATCTAGCGTTGGTGCTAACAACGATTCTTTGACTCTAAGGACAGTAAAATTTACCACCTTTCGTTTGCCTGGGATACCCTATGAACAACATTACTTTTGACCTGCTTTCTAACTTATCAGGTTCCTTCGACAGTACGTGTGCCGGACAGCCCCATACTCTAAACTTGCACAAACTAGGTTTGCGACCAAGGAAGAGCTCAGAAGGTGTCTTAGGAACTGATTTAGAAGGCACCACATTAAGCACGTAAGCTGCTGTTTCCAATGCGTAGCCCCAAAACGAAATTGGTAAGTTTGCATAACTCATCATTGATCTTACCATCTCTAGAAGAGTCCTATTTCTTCATTCAGCTACACCATTTTGCTGGGGAGTACCCGGTGCAGTCCACTGGGATGTAATCCCATTTTCTGACAAATACTGCAGGAACTCGTTACCGAGGTATTCGCCACCGCGGTCAGATCGCAGTGACTTGATAGTTTTCCCGACCTTCTTTTCTACCTTAGCCTTGAACTCTTTGAATTTCTCAAAGCATTCAGACTTGTAGCAAAGCAGGTAAACGTATCCGTACCTTGAGTAGTCGTCAATGAAAGTGACGAAGTACTCGTACCCTCCACGAGCCTGCGTGGACATCGGTCCACATAAGTCAGAATGGATCAATTCCAACACTTCCTCTGCTCGAGACTGACTAGCCTTGAAAGGCCTAGTTGACATCTTGCCCTCGATGGAGGATTCGCAGACTTGATAAGGTACAGCCTGGACTAGGTCCAATGTACCGTCATCTGCAAGTCTTTGAATCCGCTTCAAGCTGATGTGACCCAGTCTCAAGTGCCAGAGATATGTAAGATCCTCATCAGAAGAAGTAAGTTTTCTCTTCCTAGGATTATCAATTACGGATGAATTACATGCAATACTTGCGGAAGACTTGTGATTACAGTTATCAACATAGAGAGAATTATTCAGCATTCCACGACAGATAACACCGTTATTACCAATGATAGAAACACCACTATAAAAAATAACTGAATATCCATCAACATAAAGTTTGGAAACTGAAATAAGGTTTCGCCGAAAATCCGGCACGTACAAAACATCTCTCAATGTTAAAACAGAATCATCAAAGTACAAGGTGAAATCTCCAATGGCAGCTGCACTCACTTGTGCTGCGTTCCCCATCGAGATGGTAACCTCGTCATTCTTCAGCACCCTCCTCAGTGTGAACCCCTGCAAAATGTAACAAACATGATCAGTAGCTCCAGTATCCACTACCCACGAATGAGTAGAAACCAATGCTAAACATGTTTCCGTTACAAATGCAAATGACGTACCTTGTCCCTTGCTTTCGCATGCCTTCTCACTTGAAGGGACACCAACCCTCTTCATTTCATTTGACCTCCTCTCACGTGATCTGCGATCAATCATGTTCTTGCACACAGTATGAACCACATCTTTCAATGTGCCCAAGCTGTGCTCAAGATCTGATAACTCAGACTCCCATGAAGGTACGAAGGACTGTCCTGCTATGAGATCAGAAAGCAACTCCTTGAAAGAGTACTCACTTCTCTTAGCTACATCCCTCTTAAAGTCATAGAATGAAATCGGTAAGGAGTTCAGGATTATATCGATCTTAGCCCGATCACTGATACATCCACCTCCACGTGTGAATCGTTTCTTGGTGTTATCCATGATCATCACATGCAGTGTCACCGAACTGCCATCAACCATTCTCTTACAGACAAGGTCTCTAACGAGATCACAGTTGATAGTTCGTTCCACTTCGCCATACGTAGCCACTAAGTCCATCCAGATAGTAACAGAGCTACAATAACCCATGTACTTGAGCTTAAGTTCTCTAGACGGGTTATCTGAGATTAACTTGTAAGTAAAATCCTCAGATGCCACCCAACTGTCATAGAACTCCTTCTCACGTCTAGACACTTTATGGTAACATGGGGCAAGTGGCATCATATCATACTGTCTTCTGCGATCATACTGTCTTCTACGATCTACAACACGCCGTATGATCGTCCCTATAGGTGAGACAAGAGGATACCATTGTTCATACATGTAAGATTGTTAACAGATAGGAGAAATAAACCGTTGTATACTCATTGTAGTAAATGCTTTCAGTATACAAAACCCATCAGGATCCTCATCATCGGAGTCCTCTTGGTGGCGCCTTTCTCTTTCTCTCCTTGCAGCCTCGAGCCTGTTTGCTTCTCTTTCAACCATGAGTTGCTTGATGACTTCCTACATGTGGTTTACTTCTTGAACTAGGAGTAGGGCATTCCCTTGAGTGAGTTGTGTGTTTGGCTCCCCCCAATGGTTGCATGTCTGAGAAGTCTTCTTCGGTTCTATGGTGTGGTGGATCCATGTTGATGGTTGTACTTTCTTTTTCCTTGTTTTTCCTCTTTCAGACTCCGGCCTCAATCTCTGAATCAAAAGCTTCGAGTGGTTTGCCCCTAGCCCTTGTGTTCATCCAATCTGAGAAAAGAACTGCAAAAAATCAGCCTATGTGACGATCGATAGGGCTCTGTCGATCGACACGCAGGATGTTTGCAACTGTGTCGATCGAAACAGACGCAAAAATCCTAAAAAACACATGCACACTGATAACTGTAAAATACAGTAGCAAATAACATTTTACATCCTAAGGTGGTCGATCCCACAGGGACTGTGCAACAAAAAATCCAAAGTACTAGTCATAGTTTTTAGAACATAGATGTTTGAGGTTTTTGGAAAAGGGATTTTGTTTGTGTATTTAAATATGACAATTGCAAGAAATTAAAGGGTTTTAAAACAGTTAAAGGATGCACAGATCATAGGGCAAATATTCTAATCATCAACATGTAAATATCAATCAACTCAGCAATGGGAAAAACATAGATTTTTGTGGATTTAATTCCTTGGTCTGGCAATTTAAATCCTAGATTATTAATTAGTGACTATCTCCTCTCGGTCTCAAGAACACCAAATTAATCAATCTCATAATTATCTAATTATTCCTATATAGGTTTCTTCATTTTGAGACAGAAAACAAACACAATTAATTATCTCTTCTTGTTAATAATTTTCATCTCTCAATCCATCAATTATTAACTATAAACCTAGATCTCAATTCACCTCTTGGTCCTTCTTTTAATCTAGATTAGAAAATTAAATCAGAGAATTAATCCATGCTTAGAGAGTTGATATCAATTAACATGCATCAGAAAAGAAATCATAACCCTAGAACCTGTTAGGGTTCTAGTCACAAAACATGACTAGAATTAAAGCAAACATATTATTAATGAACTTACAAATAAAGAGGAACCTTGAATGTCTTGTAAAAACTCCAAAGCTCAATTATTCTAAGTGCAATAATGCTGAAAAGATAGATAAATTCCGTGCATAATGAGGTCCTAATTATAGAGGAGTGAAAAAGACCTAACTAGGTATTGGGCTAAAATAGCAAAAACTGCCAAAACATGCCAAAATCTCCATGTCGAGCCTCTGTGTCGATCGACAGGGAGCCTGTCGATCGACACAAGCTTCAAGTTGAAATCCAGGCTATCCTTCATGTCGATTTCCCAGCTTTGTTCTCCCTGTCGATCGACAGGAATGCATGTGTCGAGCTCCTTCTGCGCAGTCTCACGGTTTTGGCCATAACTTGTGCTCCCGAACTCCGATTGACCCGATTTCAGTGGCGTTGGAAAGCTAACTCAAAGATCTTCTATTTCCATGCTCTATTAGGTTAGATTACACGTGTGGAAGAATTCGTGACTGTTCCTTTGAACATCAACTGCTTTCGGTACGGGTTTTCATTGACTTTGGCCTCAAACCTACAAAATATGACCATGACAAACATAACACCCTGTAAAATAGTCTCATGCACATAAATAAGTAAAACCATAAATAAATAAATTGCACTGAAACAATGGAGAAAAATTTGGACAAATGAGTATAAATATGAGCTTATCACACACTAAAACACGAAGATAAATCAACAAAAATCAAAATAAACACGAAATTAAAATAAAAACTCAAATAAAATAAAACCTCAATCCATCAGATCTAAAAACAAACTAATGTCTAGACAAATCTGACAGTCCCGGCCCGACAACTGCGCCAATTTGATAACCGCAGAAAGCAGAGAGCAAATAAATTTTTACACCCGAAGGTGGTCGATCCCACTGGGACTGTGCAACGAAATATCTTAGTACTAGCTATAGTTTTTAGTTTAAAGAAGTTTGAGGAAATTTAAAACTGGGATTTAGTTTTGGAATTGAAAGATAACAATGCAAAAATTTAAAGGTTTTGAAAACAATAACTAAAGATACAGATCCTAGGGAGATAATCTAAACTTGAGCATGCAAATTCCTCAACTCACCAATGAGATAGATTATATTTTAATGGATTAAATTCCTTGGTCAGACAATTAAACCCTAGACTACTAAATTGTGACTATCTCCTCTCGGTCTCAAGAACACAAATTAGTCAATCTCGATAATTATCTAATTAAATCCTACAAAATAGTTCTTCTTTTTTAGACCAAAAGTAATTGTATTTAATTCTTTTTTCTTATTACCAATTTTTACCTCTCGGTTTATCAATTGATAACTACAAACCTAGATTCAAATTCATCTCTCTATCATTCTTTAAATCTGGATTCGATTAATTAAGCTCAAGGAATTAAACTATGCTATTGAATTGATTCTATTTAGACATGCATTATAAAAGATTATCACGAGCCCTAGAACCTGTTAAGGTTTCTAGCCACTAAACATGACTTGAATAAAAACAAACATATTATAAAATACCTTAACAATTGAAGAGGAACCTTCAAAATCTTCAAAAAACTCCAATGTTACAATATTCTTAGTAAAATTAAGGATAAAGATGATAATTTCCGTGCCCTAATTGAGTTCAGTATTTATAGAGAAGTGAAAACATATAAACTAGGTATTGAGCTAAAGTAACAAAAATAACCAAAACAGGAAGATTTTCCTTCTCGGGCGTCTGTTTTGATCGACACAGCGTGTGTCGATCGACACACAAGTAAGTGTGTCGACTTCTCCTTGTCTTCAATTTCGATCCACCTGTCCAGCCTTTGTGTCGATCGCGACATGCACACAAGCATGTCGAGCCTCTTCCTGCTGCCTTCTTCGATCGATATCTGACATCTGTATCGATCGACACAAAGGTAATGCTTCGAGTTTTTGGCACGTCTTTCAACTTGGTCGACTTTCTGTGTGTCAATCGAAGCAACAACTCGGTTCTTCATGGCTCTTTTCACCTTTTGACCTCTTTTTAGCCTCAAATACCTGCAAAACTCTCCATCAAGAGCATAACATCCTCTAAAATAGACTCATGCACAAAAATAACTAAAAACCTAAACTAATTGCACTAAAACAAAGGAGATAAACATGAATAAATGAGTACAAATATGACATTATCAGCTACTCAGAATGACTTGGAAACATGAGAAGAAAACCCTAGACCCCTTAGACTCTATAAATAAGTTTATTGTAATTAAGCCAAAAAGCGGCTTCTAGCTCTATATATATGCATTATCTTTAAACTTCTATTGTATTCACCATTCACCAACTTTATAACTCGCTCTGAATTGTAACTAGCTCGTCAGAGTTTTTCTTTTCCGATCGGCGACTCACCTGTTTATGATTGGTGTCATGGCTTTATTATTAGTGTTTAATACGGTTCTGTTTCCTTATCTTTGCGTGTTACTTATTGGTTATAATTGCTTATCATCGTATTCCCTGTTTCCTTGTCGAGCATGTTTTATCAGTTTCTGTTTATCTTTATCGATCCGTTGGTTATTTTTTACTTGATTCCCGGACCCGCATCCGTACAATACAAGCCTCAACAAAAAAAATAAATAAATAAAAATCGTGAATACTGTCATATGCAGGTTTTTGCCTCTATCTATTAAGCTTCATGAATTTACGGTTGAACACGTTGATTGTACACACGGTTTGAGCACATGAACAGAAATTTTACCGGATCAGTTCGCATGTGAATTCTATGACTTAAGAGTTGATTCTCTCATTGCTATATTAACAAATCGATATATATATTCTCATATCTTATATATATATATCTAATATGGAGCCTTCTTTTGATCGGCACTTAATCTATTTCTTAAACACTTAGAGATATCAATTTAACTAGTTGACATGTAGATAAATTTTATAGAAAATGCTACACAGCAAATTCAAATGCATGCCAAGTTGCGATATCTTATATATAGTCTTCATACAAGTCCAACTAATATTTGAATTTAAGCCTCATTCTTCACGCCTATTTGCTCTAGCCCTAAATTGTCTTATACAAACTAATGTACTAAACTATTACTCCACCAAGTAAAAAAGGTTAAGTAAGAATTTATAGGTAGAGCTATAAATGCTTCTTAATTGGCATCTTCAATTTGAATTGTTTTGATTTTTCCTTTTTCTTGTTTTGCATTTTTATCATTCTAGGATGTTGTTGCAGATTATTTGAAAACGGCTGAGTTTCGCAAAATCAAAGTAAACAAAAATTAATTGATTGTGTGGATGGTGTAGGGTTGACAGGCGTTTTAGTTTCTCATGTTTAATTTGGGGCGCTGGCCGGTAATTAAATCCAGAGTGACAGCAGGTGGAATGAATGAATTCAATCAAGAGAGGGGGGTAAACATTTATGATTCACCACATGCTTACACTTAATGCACCAACTCCCTCCTCAATATCAACCCCAAAACTAGCAAACTCCATCATCTCCTTTTTCTTCAAGGAAAAAACAATAATCCCATCCTCATCCCAACAACACCTCATTTTCTTCTGAGTGAAGGAGAGATAGATAGAGAGAGAAGGGGATTGGAAATGGATCTGGGAATGAAGGGGTGGAAAGAATTGGGAGTTATTGACATAATCTATGAAGAAGAAGAAGATGATGATGAAAATTCTGCATCATCACCATTTTCCTCTATACACTCCCTCCCATCTCTTTCTCCAACTCAACAATTCTCATTCTCCAAGGAGAAGCCACCATGGTATGTATACATGTTCGACTGATTCTCTTAATTGTTGCTCTTTATGTATGTATATGCAAATTTTTTCCTAATCTTTTGTTTTTGTTTTTTTTTTTTCAACTTAAGGAAGTATCGTCCAGATGTGGTAATTCATGTTCAGGGCTCATGTTTTCGCCTTCACAAGGTACTTCCATTTCTTCTACCATAATTTAATGGATTGGTGGATTAACTTCATATATCCAGAATTGGGGAGCTATTCCTTCCCATTTTCCGTTGCTGCAAATTTAATTGGAATTGAATTGCTTCATGAATTATTGTTTTTTCCCAGAAATATTTATATGTAGAGCAGTTCGTTAACCTAAATAAATGTGCAATGAGAAATGCATTTCATTAGCAATTAAAACGAAGTGATGGAGCATTAATTAGTGGAATTTCACAGCAAGCTTTGACAGCGAGGAGCGACTATTTCAAACGACAACTGACTCAATTCTCGGAAATAACCCTCTCCCCACCCTTGAACATAACGGCTCAAACCTTCTGCTTAGTAGCGGACTTCTGTTACGGAACCCACGTCGCCGTTACCCCTTTCAATGTCGCCGCGCTAAGGACGGCGGCTGAGCTCCTCGGCATGGCGGGCAAGGGTGGTGCCGAAGGTGAAAACTTGCTGGAGTTAACGGAGGCTTACTTTTGTCGTGTCGTCGCCGTTAACAAAGAGTGCGCTTCCATCGTGCTGCATTCGTGTTTTTCGCTGCTGCCGGAGGCGGAGACGGCGGCTGCCCTCGTTAGTAGATGCATTGAGGCGTTAAGTCTGAAGGTGGAAGCTGACGGCGATGAAGACTGGTTGGATGGGTTCAAGAATGTAGGGATCGAGGATCTGAAATTGATTTTGGAATCGGTGAGCCAGCGGTTGACGGGATGTCACGATTTTCTTTACAAAATCATCGACGTTTATCTCAAGGTATTGGAGATTATTCCTTTCATAGCATTTCTTGATTATATGTATGTTCATTACATATGCATGATATTGTTACCGCAGCAAAACATCTTTGCTACGGCCGAGGATGAGAAAATCCAATTATGCAACTACATAGACTGCATCAATTTATCTCCGCAGCTTCTGATGCACGCCGTCCAGAATCCGCGGATGCCGCTGCGATTCGTAGTCCAAGCCATGTTCCTCCAGCAGCTCAGCACGCGCCACTCAATCATCTCCGCGGCCGACCGCGGCCGCCACCAGGAGAAAAACGAGCCCTCGGCCACTACCCTAGGGGCGATCCTCCAGAGAGACGCAGCTCTTCGTCAGGTGTCGCAGCTGAAGGCCGTCATGACTGCCACCAACTCACGCATTCAGAGCTTGGAGGAGGAGCTCAGCGGCATGCGCAAGCTCCTCAATGAATCCGAGAGCGGTCTGAATCGGTCTAACCGGATAGGTTCTGGTCGGTCTGCTAGTTTCCGGTTCAGTTCCGACGCGGGCAATAAGATTGAGAGAGGCCAAGCTGGCTCCGTTTCTTCGTTGAGTTATCGCGATGTTGCTGGGAAAGTCAGGACACAAGTGTCGTCCTCGTCAGAGGAGTCATCGGAGGGGAGTTCCGGTGTTGAGAAGAATATCGGGCGGCGGTTGATCGATGGTTTAAAGAGCGCATTTCGGTTGCCGAAGAAGAAGTGCGAGAATAAAGGGGCGATGAAAAATGGTCCCATTTTAGAAGGTGAAAAAGATTTAGTTGTGATAAGAAAAAATGATGCTTTTATTCATAAGCGCAGTCGCTCTCAAATTTGAATGTAGGAATTTTTTTTCTTTTTCTTTTTTTGCTATATATATGTGTTATTAAGAGAATGTCTGGATTAAGTTTCGGTTGTTTTCCTTTTAAATTTCAATCTTGTGAATTGCATAAAATATACGTGAATGATGCTGGAGTTTCTGTCCCAAAAAGCAGCAAAATCATCTTCTGAGTTCTGAGTCTCCGATCAAAGCCCTCTAGTTACCCTTTTGGATATGCACAACTTTCATGGTACTTATAGTTTTGCAGTTTTCTTACTTTCTCAGACCTATCTTAGTTTACGCTTTGAATTGCTTATAAAAAACTGAAAAAAGGAAGGAAACTGGGATACCTCGAAGAGCAGTAATGGAATCTGGTAAAAATGTAAAATCTTTGTTGCGCTGGTGCGCATTGTCCGTGCATGTGTATACATATGTTAATGTGTGTGCGTGATTCCAATGTGTAATGCACTTACTTTTTTTGGACATCGCTGTCTAGAAATATGATAATTCCGTCATACACCAATTCACATCTTCTTGTCTGTCGAAATTTGAGGAGCTTTGTGCTTGATGCGATGGCGATCGCTATCCAAAACAACAATCTCTCTTGTTTTAATAACTTGTCGCATTGTTACTAAATGCTTCAGCGCCGTTGCCCCCCATTTTACGTTTCTATTCATTATTTTGTTTTATTTGGGTGTGAAGGAATTTGACTCGGTGAAATTCGTAATTGGGAATTTGAGTAGAATAAAAGGGGGTAAATATGGCTTCGCTGGCCAATCAAACATTGAATTTCTTTAACAACTCATCCACTTTCTGTGCCAAGCCGACGCCTTTGAAGGCGACGGCGTTTCGGAGCGGTGGTAACAAGTTGGAAGTTTGCGGCGGCGGGGCCTCGAGATCGAGCTTCCCGGCGCCAATCAAGGCAATGGAAGCCTTCGAGGCCACGAAGCACGCCAACGGCGCTGCAAATCAATCTCTGGCTGATTCCGCGGGCGACGATTGCAGCGGCTTTTCCGGTATACTCGCTCGCCCACATAAATCATCCCGCATCTCCTTGCTATTCCTTCCATATTTTGAGTCTTTCTTGCAGGGGTTTGGTTTGGTTTGGCTCGTCTAATGTGGGTGATTGATTGGTTTGTGTAGGGAAAAATAACATTGATGTGGGTACAGTTGGGAACTCGACGAATATAGCGTGGCACAAGTGTTCTGTGGAAAAGTGTGATAGGGAGAAATTGCTTAATCAGAAGGGCTGTGTTATTTGGATCACTGGGCTAAGTGGATCAGGTTTCTACAGTTTGACTTTTGACATGAATAATAGACTATGTATAGCCTTGCATTTATTCCTGATAAGTGTAGATATGAATGTTGGTGGCTGAGATTTGTTTGCTTGTCTGTAGAGAAATTTCATGAGAAACACAATAAAACATATGGTTTTTGGACCAGCAAATACTGTGCTCAAGGAATCTCTGTATATTCTTGGATTGCAGTTCTCAGATGAAGAGATAGTTTCTGATTGTATTCTTTGACTGAGTTAAGCTGCAGTTATTGATGAGATATATATGGAGTAATGTTGACTTGTTATTCTCACACTAATCATTCAGTGATCTTGAAATCTAAGAATCCTGTAGATCCAAAGAAAAGTCAGAAAATTGATTAATATGTTCTCCCCCTCCCCCTCTTCCAATTTAATCTTTTCATTACTTGAGTCATCTATGGGGTTGGAAGCAGTGATGGAGGTGGTATCCTATTGACTATTGCTCTTTTACTTCAGGAAAGAGCACTTTGGCATGCGCTTTGAGTCGTGCCTTGCATGCCAGAGGAAAGCTGACCTATATCCTTGATGGGGACAACTGTAGGCATGGTCTGAATCGTGATCTGAGTTTTAAAGCTGAAGATAGATCTGAGAACATACGAAGGATAGGTTGGTTTCCGGCCTCAATGATCAGTCCTAGCTGGCTTACCCCAACCCATTACAGTTCAAAAGAATCAACTTGCCTACTTTTATGCAGGAGAGGTGGCCAAACTTTTTGCAGATGCTGGGGTCATTTGTATTGCAAGTTTAATATCACCATTTAGGAAGGAAAGAGATGCCTGCCGAAATTTACTTCCAGAAGGAGATTTTATTGAGGTTATCCAACTGGATGAACAACGTTTTAAATGAGCTAGAATCTGCTGCAGAAGTTAACAAAAGAGTTTGAAATATGCAGGTATATATGGATGTGCCTTTACAAGTATGCGAGACCAGGGATCCCAAAGGTTTGTACAAGCTTGCACGGGCAGGAAAAATCAAAGGTAGTTTGAGTGGTGATGGGAATATTTAAAATCTGGTTATTTTGATTACTAGCTGTTAGTATCATCAATTGCATCATAATGTACGAAAGCACTAATGTTGAATCAAAAAGTCTGGGAAAAGTAATGTCTCATATTCTACTTTGGTTCACAACAGAATGTGTAACATACATTATTTAATGGTACGGCGGGTCATAGATATATGAGGTTTAGCCAATGTTACGCATTATAGAATCTTAGGTGCTAAAAAATCTTTATTTGTTAGGTGAGAACAACTATAAGACAGTCGGGTGCTGGATTGGTTGATGGTTCATGGTTTACTCAACCCCTTTAATCAAACATTGAAGATCACTACATTATTTCAGTTTCTAATGGTCTAATCTGAAACTAAAATGAACTAAATAATCTTATGAGGCAGCTGATATTGAAATTACTGTTAATTGTGATGTGATTCGGTTTTCCTCTGATTCATGTTGCTCTATTAGTTACATAGCCTACATGATGAACCATGTATTTTTTGTTCCTGATTCAATGTATTAGTATATTTTCCACAAGAAACTTGATTTGTTTTGCTTGTGTTCTTGTAGGGTTCACAGGCGTTGACGATCCATACGAACCTCCATTGAACTGTGAGGTAACAATTCCTAGTTGGCTACAACAAGTTTTCTTGCATTATCTCCATCATGCATGCTATAAAACTAGAGTTGTCGATTGCTATTCACGAAAATAGGTACATTTAGCCCGTTTTACAAGTTACAACAACCAATGCTAAGTGGCTAACAAGTAACAACCCTCTTTAAGCTGTATAAATGCACCAGGAACTGTCCATGCCACATCCAATCATCTCTTTACCATCTTTTGTCTATTATTACAATCATGTTTATAACCTACTTTTGGCTCTCCCAGATAGTATTGCATCAAAAGGGAGAAATTTGTGATTCTCCAGCACTTCTGGCTGAACAAGTTATTTCGTATTTGGAAAGAAAATGTTACCTGGAGGCATAATCTGCAACGACAGTTGTTCATGGTGATCACTGATGTTTGTTAGGAAATCATGCTATGATGTGCATAGTTTTAGCTCTATTTAAATGACTAAGCATTCGTTGGTGATCAATCCATCTGTTCTTTTCTCTCTTCTTTCTATTTTTCCACTTCTTCTGAAAAGGATCAATTGATGTGTTCTTGGTCAGCTTGTA
Organism: Plectranthus barbatus; assembly: GCA_026898455.1. NCBI lineage: Eukaryota > Viridiplantae > Streptophyta > Magnoliopsida > Lamiales > Lamiaceae > Plectranthus > Plectranthus barbatus. The sequence continues at coordinate 10,917 of JAPKLW010001869.1, read as the reverse complement.
GTGAACACCCTATAATATACGTAGTCTTAGTTATGTTAGTGACTAATCTCATCTTGATTAGTCAGTCAAGTCTGTGTGTAGTTGATTAATCGATCAACTCTACGCCTAATAAATCAGTATGATTGGTCCATATGTACCCGAATGATTATTCAGCTAGGCCTGATTAGATGATATATGAGTTGTATTATTAAATTATTGAACTAAGAATATGTATTGTGGCTTTTCAGATTGTACAAAAACATACATGTATGCATTTGCTTTTGGGATTTTGAGTTTGTGGTTAGAAGTTTGAAATGAAGAAGAATAGTATACGATGAAATGTGAGTAGGATACGTGGTTGCTTTGATCTGCTGTAAACAGTAGTATTTGTTTGATCTTTCTCCTGTTTTGAATGGAAAGAAATTTGCAATCAGTTTTCATAGCTTTTTAGATAGAAAGAGTCTAAAACCAACAAGTATGATGAGACGATTAAAATCCTACTCTACTCACATTGGTGAGTCCACCTCAAAACGGAAATACGTCTGCCATTTTACACCTCTTCCTAAAACTCATGTAGTTGCAGATGGTGTTTATTATTATTATTATTATTATCAATACATACATCTCCATATACTACTAGTTTGCGTTTCAAGTTCCCTGCTCCGAAATGCTCTGTAACGCTGGTCTCCACTGCCCGCCACCGCTGTGCAGCCGCCCTACTCTCCTGCTGCTGCTGCTACCACCGGCCGCAAGGTGGTCGTTCGCTTCCGTCTGAACGTGGTGGCAGAATTCAATGGACGAAGAGAAGTCAGTAAATTTGATATTCAAGTTTCAATTTCAAATAGGTGAATCAGAATTGTTTATGCAAGAGAAATAGCTTTTATTTATTTCTGCCCTGAGTATATTTTTATTAAAATGAATTTTAACTCGTGTAAAATAAATAAAATTTGTGGTAATATTGGAGTGTCATTTGCATTAAAGTAAAGAAATTATTTTACACAAATCTGTTTTTATTTTTAAATAGTGAGTAGTTCTTCTTTAAACTTTTATACATAAGAAATGAAATGATGCTGTCATGACTAATGAGGAAGCAAAGAAATCCTTAAAATGAAAGCTAGAATAATTGAATTGGTAGGAGTCAGTTGGCTGTTGGAGGTATTGAATGTACTCATACATGGTTCTCTTCTCTCTCTCAAGTCAAATAGAGTTGCATCATTAACTCAAATATTCTCAAACAATATTATCCCATGTGAAGACCTTAACTTCGGAATTAGAGGTCATGCATGTGACTCCTATGATTGAAAAGAAAAGATAATATCTTTAACAATCAATCATGTATTATTTCCAATTTATATGTCTTTTATTACATAGATATAATTCCACGACACCATCATAATCCATGGTCATTTATAAGATCAAGATATGGCATTTGAGATGGAATTGACTATTTTTATGTCAACACATATGTGAATATGGAGTATCAACATCAATTCATTTTGGTTTGGCATACAAGCTTTAAATTGGCACACAAATCTGTATTTGGGAAAGTCAATTATGCATGTCCATGGAATAGTTCAAAGCATATATTTTGATATCATAATTCTATATTTTATTGAAAATAGCTTAGTAACTCATCATTGATAGTGGCATGTGGCACTTAATATTGAATTGAATTATTTCCTAAAATAAGAATGACTTCCAACACACCCCAAAGTGGGACCCATTTACTTACACAATTAAATGAAATAGTGTGTCTCAACTTCCATTTCAACAAAATCTTAACATGCCACCATCACTTTTCTAATTTACCAATTATGTTTCCTAATATAATATAAGTGAAAATGAATATCATTACATGCTTGGCATACACCCGTTATACACATATAGGGCCATACAAACTAAATTATTGCTCCTAACAAAAAGGTCAATTGAAATATGATTAAAGAAATTTCACCAGCAAATTGTTGATTAATCATAATTTACTTTTGGAAAGCTACATTTTTTAATGCCTAACTTTACAACTTTTAATATTTCTATTTCGATTTTAAATTTCTAAAAAATTAATAGTATTAAAAATTTAGTAAATGTATTTCGAGATTATACTTCATATGACATTTTCCAAATCGGACATGAAACAATAGAACTCTACTTGGATGTCTCACACAAATACATCAAAATTGCGTTGCCAAATGAACTTTTCTGTTCAGAGATATATAAAAAGATGGGCATTAGAGGTTTCTGTTTAGATATATAGCAGCATAATTTTAATTTAAATTATAGTTAAAACTTTCCAAAATCGAAATGTAATGTTTAATTTTTTTCGTAAATATTCCTCCAGATTAATTAATCACTTTATTAACAAATCAAAATATAAAACAAAAATAGATTCATCGAAATTCCGAATGAGTAATTACCTTAACGCAGGCTGATCGCGAATTCATGGTTGTCTTCGTCTCCACGCTGAACGGCCCTCTCTCCTTCAACAACTTCCCCAATTTCACACACTTTTTCGCAGCAAATTCTTTCAATACATCTGCACACAGTCAATAATAATTCACCGATTCAACTCAAAAGAGAAAAACTGAAAATCACGAATTATGGAGTATATATTTTTCGCAATCGATCGATCATCTGGAATCGGACCTTCAAAGCTGACGAGTCGGTAAACTTGTCCCATAACCAAAGTGTCGTCAGGTCGGAGAAGCTTCAGCTGCTTAACCGAAGCGGCGTTCTCCGCCGGCGCCGGCGCCGCAACCGATACCACATGCGCCACGTAGTGGCCGGGGTTGACATTCATGACCTCGCTAGCGCTCACCGACCAGTAAATCCGGTCGACCTTGCCGCCGCCGGGGTGCTGGATGACCACCGTGGCCGCCTCCGCTGCCTGGCAATTCCCCATCCACGTACGGAAAATCAATTGAAAGTAGAAATGGCTGGGAATTGTTGTGTGTGGAGGTAGCAGAAGCAGAGAATAGGCTGCGAAAAAGAGGAGATTTATTTAATACTAAGAGATAGTGGAAAGGGAAAAGGCAGGGGAAATAATGTAAGCGCCTGTGCGAAAGAGATGCATATATGGATGGAGATTGTAAATGCAAGCGTGTGAAGAAAGCGAAATGTGAGAAATGAAAACAGTTTGGTGGAATAAATAAATGGTGGAATTTAGAATTGAAGGGAGCATTAAAAGAGGAAAGGAGACGTGGAGTGTTAGCTAGATCTGCCAAACCACCTGAAAATGGCAGGTTCGAGTTTATGACTTTGCGTTTGCAGGTGGGACTCAAATGTGATGAGAAAACAGCACTATAGTCTGTATACATAATTAATTGAATTCCATATTGTTAATTTGCTGCAATTTTCATGTTGCTTTCTCGCAGTCAATTATTCAAATAAGACAAAATTAACTTGTTTTATATATGACTCTAATACATATCTGATTCGATTCAATTTGTTGCGAATCCTTCAAATTAAAACATGCAAGAACTATAATAGCAAGCACCCAAGATGTATATATGTATCCCGTTAGTGTAAAATGTAAGTGAGAGTGAAAATTGTGGGTGACAAAGACTCCATGGGTTTGCGATTTCGACACATCCCCTCTACAAACTGTTCATTTGATTTTGACTCAAATATACATCTAACTTATTCACCTCCACAAAAAAAAAGTAAAAGAAAAGAAGGGCCAACTGACTATGTATGCATTTATTTATTTGTAATAATTGATTAATGTAGTCGCAATTATCTTAAGCCGAGCTGAGGAGACTAATTTATATTTATGAAGAGGGTGTCTTACAGTTTAATAATTTAGAGAAGTTATTAAATCATAATTCTCATTTTTAGTTGAACGACTTCGTCTTCTTCAACCATACTAGCTAGTGTCAGCACAAGTTGGGATACGGCGGTGCCCCCATTTTCTGTTATTTTATGTAGCTTGTTTCTTCAGTTCTTAATTCGACATAATTTTATTGCATAAACTATTAGGTTTAGGTGCGGGCGTCGAACGAGCAAAGTCATAGCCAATAAGCACTTTTTGGTTTAAAAATTAACTTAGACCTTTATAATTGTATAAAGATTAATATGCATTAATTAAAATAATGCTAAAGAGATATTTGAATTTGTTTTAAATATTTTATTTCGACGGTTTGTTTTCAAGTGCTATAACGCTCGACGTCAAAATGAAAAGTGAAGAAAAAGAGAACTAATAGATGACAAATAAATCTTTATATCCAAAATTATGAAAAAAATTTAACAACAAGCTCTTGTAGCTCAGTTGGTTAGAGCACCCGTTTAGTAAGCGGGAGGTCTTGAGTTCGACTCTCAACGAGAGCAATTAATATTATTTTTGGAGTTTTTTATGCTTTTTTTTTGCGAATGAGATTCTTCTTTCAACATGACATTGAACAAAGCATCCATTCAAGAAGTACAAATTTCATACACAAACATAATTCACTGCAAAAATATACGTACAAACACAGTTTCTCTATCTGAAACACACACCCTATGAGACCATGGCAATGGCTTCGTCTTCATCCCCGTCTCCCGCCACTACCTCACTGAACATGTACTGGCTTTGATATTCCATCAAGTACTGTGTCGACCTTTTCACATCGTAAAACAGCTCGTATACACGGCTTATATCTTCCATCTCCACGGTCTTCCCCTTCCTCTTCAGGCAGGCCAACGCGGATGAGGTGATGAGGTTTATAGCATATCTCAGTGATGTGTCTTCTCCAATCTTTGTCAGCAGCACTTTTGCATCTTCACACATTTCCACTTCTTCCTCTTGGCATCTGATCTCCAAAATCTTCCGAATCTCGTCTGACGTGTAAGGCTGTGTGGAGATGATGAGGAGTCGGTCAAGAAAATCAATTGGAATGCCGTGCGGGGATCTGTAGTTGGTGCCCCTGATGGAAGTGATTCCTCGGTTGGTGGCGACCACCAATATAGGCGCCGTATCATTCTCCAGTGCACGATTCAGAAAGGAGAAGCACTCGATGTCGAGCATGTGAACTTCATCAATGAAGAGGACGCCTGGTATGATTTCTGCTTTGCCTTCTTCTCTCCACTCTGCTACCTTTGTGTCGATTTGTTCCCTAACTTCAGCTCGGATTTCGCCAGTATCACCAGTAAACAGAGCCAGGAATCCCTGCGTTCTGAAATACGGATGGTGAGCTATAACAATGCAGTCATGTTGCAAAATGGAGTTACTGATATTCCTCTACATTAAAACCCAATATTATGAGGAGTAAACAATACATGCAGACTAGACCAAAGGAGAGCAATTACTAAATAGATGATCATATTAACGTTTCAGAAAATAAGATAATACATTTGGAGTCAGTCTCAACCATTTTATGACAGAAATCATGCAAAATAAATAAATTCCCAAATATTGGACCCGAGCTTCATTCAGAAAAATAGAAAATACACCTCAGGAATTTCTGAGGTAAAAGTAGTGAGAAATTCCATTTTGAGAAGCTCATTGTCATAAAAAAAACATTGGGTTTCATGTGTTGTACATTGAGATTTCGATTCACAAACAATATGCTTCTCCACTGAGGGATTAAGCCACACAGCACATCTCCTCCAGTCAACGTAAAAAAAAAGTAACAGAATCTGGGAAGTTAAACACATACAGAAGACAAAGACTGAAAGAGAAATAACCAAAAAACCCATTGTCCAATAAACCTATACATTCAAATCTAAGACGACCATACATACAGTTAACAGCCCAACTCATAATTCAGCAGAGATATTTTTTTTTCCATTCAGGATATCCACACCAGCACAGTGAAATCAGTCAGTCCAAAACGTGAGACATAACTAACTAGGTGGCAATATCCAGAATTAAGAACTGACGAAATCTTGTAAACACCATAATAAGAAATTCAAGCCATTCAGCAGATACCGTTGGTTCAGAAGGCATCCAACAATCAAATAAGACAAGTTATACAGCATCAAAAGGAAGATTCTTTATTCATACTTCATAACAGATAATCACAGGGAATTGAATTATACCTGCTGTTGATAACATCTATCTCATGAAGTGTAACACAATGCACAACTTCCTTCCTCTTCTGCAGCTCCCCATCCGGGCACTGCACGAACTTAGTCTGAGGCCCCATTGCATCATAATCACGGGACCTGGAGAATGACCTGCCGAGCTTCGAGATCTTGCCGGACGCCTTGTCAATCCCAATTACATCACCACTCTGCACTTTCTCCTTTCCCAACGCTTCAATCATTTTGGCCCCCAAGTCGTACACTGTCTCCATATCCGTGGTCTTCAATGTTAGCTTCCCCGTCTTAGACGCCGCCCCGGCCACAGCCGGCCGGTCCAGTTGTATCTCCACGACCTCGCCCTCAATCACCTCAGTTTCCTCCTTAATTCTAACTCCAATTGCCTTCCTGAACGCTTGCATTAGGGCCTCAGTTTTCGACATCTCCAGCGAGAACAGCTCGCTCCCTGCGAGCATAGCGAACGGGGTTTCTTGGCCAATGGATTTAGCCATGCCCATGGCAATTGCAGTTTTGCCGGTCCCAGGCTGCCCCGCGAGGAGGACAGCTCGGCCGGCGATCTTACCCTCCTGGACCATCTTGACGATGACGCCGGCGGCTTTTCGGGCTGATGTCTGACCCACCATGCCCTCGGAGGAGGAGCGAGCCTCGAGGGCGGAGTCGAGGCCGAGGCCCCGGATGTGGGAATGCGCTCCAATTCGTTCAATTCGGGTTAGGTCTCGCATCTCTGAAAGCTTTATCTCCGCCATGGCTGAACTTTGTGGAGAACGGAGGAGAATGAGTAGAGAGGGGAAGACGAGGAAGTGGGGTTTAGGGTTTTGGTTCAAGATGAAACCGGGAAATTCTTTTTCGAGCAAAAATCTATTCTACCCTATTTGGCTATAGATGCTTTAAGAAATACCCATTCTTATGAAATACTCTAAAAAATGCCCAAATTAATTTTTCTTCCATAAATACCCTTCAATTATTTATTCATGTAGTTGTCCTCATTTTCATTTCTTTTATTTCTAATGCACATTTTAATTTCTAATTCTTAATCTAATTTCTTGTAATTGTCGATGTAATTCTTTGATGTTAGATTCTAATATTTCCATCTTAGAACTAATTTGTCTAATTTCCTGTATATTTTCTTTATCCACAAGCATAAATTTATCTACTAGACAGCTATAAGCAATATGAACTTCAAGATATTCTTTTCGTAATTTTTGTTGCATCAATTCATGAGTATAAGGAAGATATATGCTTCTTTCATCATCTATTTTTATTGATATAAAAGTGGAACTAGACATAATTTAATTAGTATCGAATTATATTTTATCATTTATTTCTGTAACTACTGTTTTTAATTCTTGTATCTGTTTATTCAGTTGTGTTATTTGATTTTCTGAATGTAGTGTTTGTCTTTTTAGTGGTTCAGGCTATTTATTTTGGTTTATATTGCTTGTACTAGCTCTTGGTTGTTCTATTTTTAAGATTGATGTATTATTTTGAATTCTTTGAGATGAACTTCGTTGAATGAATTTTTGTAGGCTATTATCCTTTTTTATTATAGTACTTGTAGTACTTAATAATTCATCTGTATATATTCTATCTCTATGTTGAAAAATTATACTTAAATTACTATTAGTTAATGCATAAGATACTTTGT